>JAOUZG010044502.1:127703-169981 GCA_026289955.1 Argiope argentata
CAAATAAAACTATTTGTTTAAGATTCTAATGTTATGTGCAATATATCTAATTTAAAACAAGCTTTCTTTTATGTAATCTATTAGTATCTTGTATTTTCTTAGTAAATAAAATGAGCTAGAAATGTTAATATCTGCTTGAAATCAAAACTTTGGAACTGATTTCGATTATAAAAATTTGATATGATTTATTTATTACTTTTTGAAATATGATTTCTATTGTTGATCCAATTCTGCCTCTGTGACTATAGGTTGATTCGTCCTTTTATATTTTTTAAACGGTTCTTTAAATGTATACAACAAAATTTGATTCTAAACATCTAATCGAATTTAGCTATTTTGTGTCCATTTTATTTGAGACTAACTTACCATATTTTCTTGTTCTTTATAAGAAAACCGTCCGAAAATGCATCTGAAGGTGCTTTTAATTTTAACCGATTCAGATCAAAATTTGATGCGGATCATGTCTGCTTGGTATCAGCTTGCAAATATTTACCAAATTTCATTTATCCAAACCGCTCCTTTGGATTATAGTGTTTCTTTGCATTCATCAGTGTGGTCAGTCCATTGATTAATTTCTTACAACGTGTAGAAAATATGTATAAATTGGATGCTAAAACAGAATGGCAAATTCTTATCTCCTGTGTTTTTTTAGTCTGCATTTTATTTCAGGGTTCTCTATTTTATTTCTGTTTCACAATTATCTCTTTCATTCTGGATCAGTTAAAACGATCCTGCAAATTTTTTTATTTATTCTTTCTTCTTTCTTCTTTGTGCAGTTTAGCCAAGCATTTTTCTTGCTTCGAAAAAAATCTTGAAATTATACATAATATTTTTCTGCAGTTATATTTGACATATTGATGCATTGATTACTTGAAATAATAACTTGTGAGTCAATTCTGCTTCCAATTTTTATAATATTGCACGATTTGTGATTAACAGTGAATTCATTATGAGGAACGGAACAATCTTTAAATTTTGAAGGTTCATCTTTTCACAGGTTCTGGTGAACACTCTAGAAAGATCACGAATTTAATGTTTGATACCAATTATAGAGTTTCATTTCATTAGAAGGAGTGTTCAATTAAAAATGTACGAAATGAAAGGTACGTCGTGTCGCTGTCTATGCCGCTGTGGGAGAACATGGGCTGGAGGAAAGGATGCGATTGGACTTTTTCGAATCATGTAGACTAAAAAAATTTTTAGTCTCCATGATTCGAATTAAATGCACATATTTTTAATGCAACTGTTTTTTCTTGTAATCTAAACTCTTCTTTATTCGAATACTATTGTTGTTGTTCTTCATATACGACGAGGTATTTGATCTTCAAGCTTATCACAAATAAACTGATCAATCATCATTTTCCTGGGAATGAATCAATTTGTCTTCATGTGAAATTGATAAAAGTTTATGTTGACCTGTATATTGCTGATTCTATTCAATGATAAAAAAAGTAAATTAAAACAAAAAATGCGCATTATTCGAATGTGCTATTCATACACTCATTTTCCGGAGTCTATATGCTTTCTATTGAACTCTTCTCAATCCGAGTTTCTGATTACTCGCCAGATAGAAGTTGTCCGAATTAGACAAACAAATAAAACCACAAAAGGGAAAATGAAGCAATAACATGAAATACAGGAGAATTCATGAATGAATTTTAAGCGAATATCATATAATGAAAAAGAGTATGAGAGACATTATAGAAAATAAAACACCAAGAGTATTAGAATTTATTTGTTTATTGATTGTAAAATATCTTGATCAGAAGTATTTGATGTAACTGGTACGGAAACATATTAAATTTGGGCTCATACATCTTTAAACATTATAGTAAATTAAAATGTTTTGTTAGTTTTTTTTTATTTAGGTTTCCAAAGAATACGCATATTAAAAATCAAACAAAATATGTTTACTATTCGAAATTAAAATCCTTTTCCATTTTAACCCTAAGAATTTATATCAAAATGGGATATCAGATTCATTAGGCTTACGCATTGAATGTTAATTAGTATGTCATTGAGATGTCGAAATAGCTAATACTCTTAGTCAATATGTAAAGTACGATTCAGTAAATGAATCAAATATATTTATATGAAGGATTATTTGATAAAAGATTTCATTCGAATTCATCTCTGCCACTCAATATTAATTTTTTTACCATTTATTCAATCCTGTTTTCAAAAATGTTAATATCGATTGTCTACATTTGAGAGAGGTCTGAATACTTTTGAATAACGTAATCTTCACTCAATTTATGTGGACAAACAAATAGTATTGTCACAAAGACTGAATTAAAGACGCGGATGATTAGAAACCATTGCGTTTATTAGCATCAAGCAACTCACTGGAGAACAGAATGAGGAACTGAGTAGAACTCAGATTTCATACATCTGGAGGACATTCGAGAATCATCTCGCTCGAATAGTAAAGAATGTTCTGGAATCCTCTTGATTTTAGAGAAATTGAATTGGGGAATGGCAGAATTTGAAAGGAGATAAAAATATGTTTTTGTATTATCTAAAATTTATTGTCTCATCATCCACTATTGAACCCAAACAGTCGGACCCATACCTTATAGATGTGACAAATGTGGAAAGTCATTCCATATCAAATAAAAACTTATCGTCCATTATCGAACGCGCAATGGTACAAACGCTTCGGGGGCGATAGATGTAAGAAACAATTTTCTCAGAAAAACGCTCTCGAACGACTTTATAATATCCATACTGGCGAAAAGCCTTACGTATGTGACAAATGCGGAAAATCATTTAGTCGCGAATTTTATCTTGTCAACCATTATCGGACCCACATCGGTGATAGGCCTTTTGTGAGTGGTGTCAGTAAAAAAGAATTCTCTCAAAAAAAGTAATCGTAATGCACATGATCGAATCCACTCTGGAGAAAAACCTTATGAATGCTCATTTTGTGGAAAGGGGCTCAGGACCAGAGGCAATTTGAAGCGGCATATCAAGAGAATGCACGAGAGAAATCAATCAACAAATTACAGAAATAATTCTTTTACTCTAATATGAAACAACTTCAAATTTTTTTAATGCAAATATAGATTTATTTCAACTTTATTTGTGAATTCTACCATTTTGACGAAGTAAAATAGTAGAATACACCTTGATTTTAAACATCTAAGCTATTAGTATTAAATTTATTACTGACGATGAAGATATGTTTTTTGGTTCCAGTAACTTTATATTTAAGCATTTATTTATTTTTTAAATTTTTTAGGTTTTTAAAAAAATTATTTTTAATCCTTGTCGGTGTTTTTAATTCTAGTTTTTAATACTAATCAGTTTAAACAATAATATAAATTTTAACTCCGTTCTAAGAAATCCTAATTTTCTGTTTTGGCTCTAATTTATTAAATCATTCTTTCCAAATATAATGATATTCATTTTTAACATTCTTGTCCTCTGGTGTATTTGAGTACAAATTTCAATTCTAAATAACATTCGGTTTTAAATATAGATAATTATTATATTTTAACTGAACAAAAGTAATTAGATTTAGTTAATAAATATAAGTAATCGACTTCACTATTGTTTTTTTTGAAATGGTGTAAACAGTATGTCTTTTAATTTGATGTATAATTAAAATTTGATTTTGGATTTCACCTTGTGAGAAAGATAGATAAAATATAAATTCTGTTTTTGATATTAATGACGGATTTTGCAAATACCGATTTTCTTTATAAGTTTGAAATCATTTTTGTTAATATATATTTAATACACTTTTGTAAATATTTTAATAAATATTTTTATATTTGACTTCACATTCCAATGCCTCTGTATTCTTTTCCTTTTTTATCGAAATTCTTTATTATACTTTGCAATAAAGAATTGATTTGGTAAATTCAGTGTCAATTGAATTTTTAGTAACATCTCTAAATTCTATTAATGATAAAGTTAAATGTGTTGACATGTGCAGAGACATTAGAATTTTTAGCTCCGACTAATGTTCCTGCAAAAAATCAGCATTTTCCCGGATGGAAAACTCAGATAAACTGTAAATGTGGTTTGTGATGTTAATAACGAATTTCACGGGAAATAATGTTCTTTTATGTATTAAAAATCATATCCCGTAAGAGAAACTTATTGTTTTTTTTTGTAAATAATGTAACACATCTTATTACATTAGACAAAATTTTATTGTCTTTGATTGTTTTTCAATTTTAAGAAAGTCCATTTGGTCATTTTCTGTGAAATAAATTGTGTAAATCCAATGAACATATTTAGGAAGGATTTGGGTAATATATTTCAGTAATGAACATAAATGCCTATGTTTAAACATGCAAGATAAACATAATGTTTCAATTTTGCCAAACATACATTTTGAATGTTGGAAATTTACAGCTTAAAATTTATGAAGGATTGAATGTTGTATCGAAAAAGGCCGAGATTCAAAATTGTCCTAAACGTGTCATTTTTCATATCTATAGTTTCGTCTGGATACATAGATTTCTCATATACGCGATTTTAACCTCTGTGATGTAACTGGTTCAAGAAAAATAAAAAAAAATCTAAAATTTTAAGATACACCTTTAAAGGTTGAATTCGTTGAAGTTAAACATGTTTTGTTGAATGACTTACCTCGTTTAAGTTGACGTCTTTTATTCTAAAATTTCAAAAAAAGGGGAAATATTTACGACACCGTTTTTCTGTTACAAAGCAAGGCGTGATGAATCTTTCCAAATTTTTTTGACCATCATTTTTAATAGGCTAAAAAAGATGATACAAAAATAAAACTTTTGAAGTTTTTTTCCAAGTTTTATATTGTCTTTTTTTTTAAAAAAATTGTTGCTTTCTTGAAGATCAGTTTATAATATGTCAGAGGATTGTTTCGGCACAGGTGGTGGTATTTATTGACCAGTAACCATGGGAAAGTATTTGTCATTTTCAACTGGATGGCATTGGGAAAACTCCTGCCTTCTTTTTTTGCTCTAAAAATCTTTCATGTAGCAAAGCGATGACACGACTACATCACCATGGATATCCATGGTCAGAGTGTTCTTCAAATGAGAGCTGTGACTCTGGTGATTGTGGCAGAATTTTGAAATCGGTTCCTATTTTCGTCGTAATGTCAACGACAAAGGGCATCCCAATCCCATGGGGAACTTTCACAGCTTCCTCACGCTTTATTTGCAACGAGGTTGCTCTTTATCATGGCTCTGAGCCTTCTTGAGACTTCATTTGTCTACATAATCGATAGGCAGGCTGTCCCCTAAAAAGAAAAGCTTTTTTATTGACTAAGATGTCTTTTCTGGTCATGGACAAGTGCTTGTTGTCCACAGTCCGCAATATCATATGTCTGCGAGTCTCGTGGACCCCATCTGGTGAGACTTGGACAATCACAATTTCAATGGGGCACACCTCCCCGTCTTCGCATCTAGAAACATGGAAATGAGCCACATACCTCACATTTCACAAGTATTCTACAGCCATGTTGAATAGTATCGATGAAATGCACAAAACAATATTCAATCTCTCAGAAAAGCTAGTCTGAAAATGAACATTCCAAATCACTTTTGTGGGGTTTCTATACGAGAGTCTAATCATTACAGGATACAAACATTTCCAGCAATACAACACATTTCTAGATTAAAATGTATATATGAAACGTTAATAGGATATTTTGAAAGGGTCAACTGAAGGAAACAAAAATACGATAATATCCTGACTTCTTGAAGGGATGTCCCGTTCCGTTTGAAGAAAAAAGCCTTTCAGTCTAAGAGTCAACAGGATATTCTAAAAGGAAGGAAATGGAAATTCTATAATCTAATCGAATGGACCATAGCATCCTGGTTTCTTGAAAGGAAGTCACGTTCCCAAAAAAACAGGATATTCTACAAGGGCTAACGGAAATTCTAAAAGGAAGGAAACGGAGGACATTTCCAGTTAAATACGTACCGAGACCGGAAATCGAACGACGAGCATAACATTTTCAAGTAGATAGGAAATCGAACGAGGAAACAACACACGACTCTTTTCAGATAAGGACATTTGGAGCAGGAAACTGCTCCGTCACTAGTTCTTTGTAATCGCTCTTCCATTATAGATTGTGGTTTCCGCTGTCGGTGGAATAAAAGCTCCCTGCAACCCTGTCGAGTTTACCAGTAGCTGCACTTTTATTCAACAAGATGGATGACAATTTCAGCAGTTTCTTTG
This sequence comes from Argiope argentata, assembly GCA_026289955.1. Taxonomy (NCBI): domain Eukaryota; kingdom Metazoa; phylum Arthropoda; class Arachnida; order Araneae; family Araneidae; genus Argiope; species Argiope argentata. The sequence continues at coordinate 133,881 of JAOUZG010044502.1, forward strand.
AATCTTTGGAGGTCTTAGACTTTAAAGGTGATGGAATGCCCCCCCTCACCGGTACCTATGGACACAGATTAAGATCCATGGGGTTACAATTTCAATTTGATATTTTGAAGGAAATATTGTCTCCTGTCAAATATATAGAACCAAAGCCCCCAATGTTGTACGATATCCAAAGCTAGAATCTTCCCCGTCTTTGAATCCAAGAGTCCACCACCTCCAGAGCCAAAGTCACTCAAGAACACACCTGTCAAAAAGGTAAAAATTTATCCTTACCATTTAAAGTCAACACCTGCAAAGACGGATAGAATGCCGTACCCTCTCAAGAGGACATCTAGCCCTAGAAAAGTTTTTCCAAAGAAGGCAAAGAGAGCGATAGAAATACCAGCTCCCTCCTCTAATCGGAGGAACTTGGGTTTTCATCGAAATTTTAAAGTAAAAAGACAACCAGAAGACTCCAAGCAGCCTGAAGACACCAAGCAGTCCGAAACCTCTAAAGAGCCCACACCCAGAGACCACAGAATCAAAGCCAAATGACCATGTCGAGAAGTGAATTTGTTAAAGTGTCCTCTTCTAAGACCTGCCAAATCCGCCAAACAAGCACATATAAAAACATACGACAAATTAAGTCTTGGCCCTCAGATAAGGCGAGTATGTGCTGTACAATGGGTTCATCGCTACGCATCGGTTAGATTATGAAAACTGGATGAAGAAGCTGGGCGAAGACGTCTCCCAAGCGAGTTGGAAAGGCAGGAGCATTTACTGTGTTGATGTCCTCTTGCTAAATTTATTGCAATAATGCATAAAGATTTGGCATATGGAGCACCCCGTTAATTTCATGACGATAAACAGTTTTGAAGAGCCCAGAGAATTGAGACCATGCTCCTTTTGCAGGAGTACCAATTGTGTAAAGTGGCTCGGAATAAAAGGTGGTGTTCAAAGATTCTTCAGATACGAAGTAGATATGCTGATTCATTAAGCCGAAAATGGGAAATCCCTTTTACGACCAAGTCAGTATAAAAGAGGCTCCGTCTACTCACTTTTCCATCAGTTCGAAGTGAACCATGATCCAATACGGCGTTTTCCCTGAAGCTCTCACTGCCAAGGTACCCTCGAGACCATTGCATCATCCAGGCAAGATTTACCAAAAAAATATAATTTTTGGAATCTATCAGACGTTTAAAGTGCTCCCCTATATATAAACGAATGCAATGTTCTAAAGTTTGTGACTCTGAAGACAGATACTCCGATGCTTTGGGACGATGAAATTCTGGTTAATAATTTAACAAGAACTTCAAAGTCTTCAGCATCTGGCACTTTGGAATTTAGACCAGACAGATTAATTTTGAATGGCACCTTTCACTAAAAAAGATATAATATGAGATTATATTCTGTGTTTCCTGTGAGGAGTAGAGTCAATTTCACATCAGTTTCTCGAACAGGAGAATAGGCCACATCCGAATCGTGAGTTTGATTGAAGGTGATTGTGGATAGTACAATTTAATGACTCAACAAGGCTCGTAATGCATTATGAACATCCTATTACCAGAAAGAATGTCACATGTTTATCAATAAAATTTTTAATATCCTTTCAAAAACTATCAACTTGACCCACAAAATAAGGAAAATATGAAAATGAATTCTTTATTTTATAAGAGTTACTAGGAATAAATTAAATAAGGAAATAATTAAAGAAGTACAAAACAAACACTAACGATACGAATACATATAAAAAGTTATTTTCATGTCTTCTAAATTCCGTTGTGTGCTCGTTGCATCTTACTACGCGTCGATTTATTGGAACACTATCTGTATCGCTTAATTATTGGAGTTATGTGTTAGTAACAATTTAAAAATTATTAAGTAGTAATTTTATCAAAGTTGTTGGGTGGATTTTGCAGTATTTAAAGGACCCAGCGTTAGAGGGAGGATTTAACTATTACAGAACAAAAGTAAAGTGCAATTTCCTAAACTTGGAATTTGCAAATTTATTACCAGAATTTTAATTTTATCTTATTTGTGAGGTATTTTGAAGTAAATGTTTAGTAAAATATCTTGTAACAAAATATTATCGAATTTGAAAACATTTTACAGTTATTCATGCAGTTAAAAAATAAATTTTCAAAAGTTTTTAATAAACTATGGTGAAATGTAACTTTTTATTTCGCAGAAATGTGTTTTTCTATTTTAAAATATTATCCTTCAAAATTTTTATATGTTAACAGACAACTATCATAAACCCCAAAAGAGTTTTCATTGCTACAATGAATCATAAAAATGCACTATATGTAATAAATGCGAATAAATTAAAGAATTCACATTAAAAGAATCTCAAATCTATTAGGCGTTCTTATTTTTATGCATACTTAACTGGTATGCAAATTAAAGTAAATCAAAATATATCATACAAAACGAAGAGGGATTTAAATATCAGATCTTGTGTTTTTCAGAAGCAGAATGAAACCAGTGATATAAATCCTGTAAGAATGGCTCTATTATGTTACTAAATAAACGATAAATTCGTAATTTATTCAAGTTTTGAATCTGTTTTAAATGTGAAAAGAACTGCGAAATTCAAACACTCGGCGCAACGCGAAGAGCGTACAACTGCTAAAAATTCAGAAATCCCAATTTCTTCTCCTCAAGGATACTTCATTACACATTTTTATGAGATTTTGTAATAGTAGTCGAAGTAGTGCTTAAGTTGAAAATAATGGATCCATTTCGTTGCAAGCGTTGCGGATTTAAAGTGACACAAGACGAGAATCACCCTTGCTACCGTCACAAAAAAATTGACAGTAAGCATTTATTACAGCAGCCGATAGAATCGGATAAAAACAATGATGAAACAAAAACAAAATCTATAGAAAATTCGAATTACAATTCTGGATGCTTAAGTCGAGAAGCCAGGCAAAAGGGAACTAAGATATTTGAACTCGCAAACTCGTCGTTATTTCAAAATAATGAAACAACCGAATCAGTTTCGCTTTCCTCAAGGGAAAACGGTCGTACGACTTCTGCAGAGAGCTCCAACAATCATAAAATACGGAATCCTCGTGATATTTCACATTTTAATCCTGTTTTGAATGTTCAGGCAGTTCAAGTTAATGAAAATGCGGAGTTCAGATCGGAAAACCTTGCATCCGGTTACACACCCCAAAAAGACAATTGCAAAGCTTGTGAAAAAACGGCAATTGTCACTGGATCAAGTAGTGCTAGTGTAAAAAAGCCAAAAGTATTCAATATATCAAATCTAATTCAAGCCGCTGCTGATGAAGAATGTCAAATTTCACAAGAAGATAGCAAATGGCAGAATTTGGATAAGGATAAAAATATTTTTTTGGATTCTCTAGAATGTGGTATCAGTGAAGCTCATTCAGAAAATAATAATAAGAAGAATCAACCTTATTCTACCAAAAAAATGACAATGCTATGGCTGGACCTTCCAGAGAGCCGCCCCATAAGAAAATATTTCCTTGCAGTTTATGTCATAAGAAATTCCACAATAAAGATTATCTCCTCTACCACTATCACACCCATTCAGTTGGAGAGCCGTATAAATGTGATAAATGTGAAAAGACATTGCGTTACAAATCAAAACTCATCGACCATTATCGAACGCACACTGGTGACAAACCCTTCGGGTGCGATAGATGTAGGAAACAATTTTCGCAGAAAAGTCATCTCAAACGACATTACAGAGTCCACACTGGCGAAAAGCCTTATGTATGTGACAAATGCGGAAAATCATTCAGTCAAAAATCAATTCTCATTGAGCATAATAGAACCCACACCGGTGATAAACCTTTTGCGTGTGAAGTCTGTAATAAAGGTTTTTCTAAGAAATGGAATCTTGATACACATATTCTGATTCACTCTAAAGAAAATCTTCATGAATGTTCCTTTTGTGGAAAGGTGTTCCGGACCAAACCCTATTTGATGAAGCATATCAAGAGATTACACGAGTGAAATGAATCACAATTTGCAGAAATAATTACTTTACTCTAATTTCAAACAGTTTTGTTTACTTCATTGATTGATTATTTGGAATTGTACAATTTTATTCATGTATTCTTCTATTTTGATGATGAATAGTAGTAGAATACATCTTGATTTTTAATATCTAAGCTGTTGCTTTTTAATTGAGTGCTGCCGAAGAAGATATGTTTTTCATATCAAATAACTTTATATTTAAGTGTGTTTTTGCTTTAAATTTTTAGGATTTTTTTATTATTTTTAATCCTAGTCAGTTAAATTCTAATCAGTTTAAACAATAATATAAATTTTAACTCCGTTCTAAAAAACATAATAATTTTCTGTTTTGGCTCTAATTTATTAAATCATTTTTTCCAAATATAATGAAATTCATTTTTAACATTCTTGTCCTCTGGAGTATTTGAGTACAAATTTCAATTCTAAATAACATTAGGTTTTAAATATAGATAACTATTATGATATTTTAACTGAACAAAAATAATAAGATTTAGTTAATAAATATAAGTAATCGACTTCACCATTGTGATTTTGAAATGGTGTAAACAGTATGTCTTTTAATTTGATGTATAATTGAAATTTGATATTTGATTTCAGATCATGAGAAAGATAGTGAAAATATAAATTCTGTTTTTGATATTAATAACGGATTTTGCAAATACCGATTTTCTTTATAAATTTGAAATCATTTTTGTTAATATATATTTAATACACTTTTGTAAATATTTTAGTAAATATTTTTATATTTGACTTCAGATTCCAATGCCTCTGGATTTTTTTTCCTTTTTATCGAAATTCTTTATTATAATTTGGAATAAAAATTAATTTCTTTATATTCAGTGTCTATTGTATTTTTAATATCTTGTGTAGACACTAAAATAACAAAGTTAAACGTGTTGACATTTGCAGGACATTAAAATTCCCAGGTTTAATAAATGTACAAAAATTTGTATTTTTCCAAATTTAAAATTCATACAAACTGCAAATTGGGTTTTTGATATTAATAATGAATTTCAAAAGGAATATGGTTTTTAATGCATTAAAAAGCATGTTCTGTAAGAGAAATTGAACGCAGTTTTTTAAATAATCTAAAAATTCTTTTACTATTAAACATCAAATTTCAATTAAGATTTTTTTTCAATTTTAATAAAGTCCATTTGGTCTTTTTCTGTGAAATAAACAAATAGAGTAAACCCGATGAAAACATCTTTGATTTATTTCGTTAATAGTTTTAGTATTAAATATAATTGTCTATGTTTAAACTTGCAGGATAAATAAAATTCTTAACATCTCAAATATACATTTTGAACGTTGGATATTCACAGCCCGAAAGGAAGATTTGTATTGTTTTTAGCATATTAATAAATTAAGAACTGGCGTCTTTTTTTTTCATTAAATGTCTGAAAAAACTTTATTTTTACACCATAGTAGAATTCAAAGCATAATCATTTTAGTGCAACACATTTTAGACGAGTATTTATACTTTCTATTCGCAACATATTGAGAAAATTAACTTCTTTTACAGCAATATGCTTCATGAGTGAATTTGAACGCTGATTGATTTATTTGTTTTATAAGACATTTTCCTTTATAATTTCACATTCATAATGTTAAATGCATTACGATTTCGATGAATTTTAATGTTGAATGATTCCGATTTAAAACATGTTTTTACTAAATTTTGGGACATATAATAAACGTTTGATTTCAAATCATATTAGACTAAAAAAGGTGAAGTATTTACATTTTTAATAAGCCTGCTTTTTATTGTAATACAATTTTTTTTGTAGTTAGGATGTTTTGAGTAGTTATGGCGAGCCATACGATCATCAGTCTTTTCTTCCAGATGGTATAAAATAACCAAGTCTTTGAATCCTTTCCCTGAGAAAGAAGTAATTTAACTTGAATTAAGTTAGTAAGAAGTAATTAACTTGAAGTAATTTTACTTAACATAGTTGATATCATATTTTTAATGATGAAGGGATTATAAGAAAAGAAAAGAAAAAAAGATAATCAGTTGAACGGAACAAAAAGCGTATCTTCATTTGTTCCGTTCAAAATGGTTTTTATTTTATAGTTCCTATAGAAGATTCTCATTATGTACCATATTAAAGTTATCGTATCAGATACATATGATAATTTAGGCAAGTTTCTTTTTTCAAATTTTATTCAATTCAAGTGTGGATGTGAAATATCACGTCTTCGAAAAAATTTCTTGGGAATGAATTCGCAAGATTTTAGGAATTAAATTTGAAAGTATTTAAAACATCCATTGTATGTCGATCAGCGTATAATTGATACCATAATTTTAATGATGAAGGGATTATAGAAAAAGAAAGGATAATAAATTGAATGTACACAGCTTATCTTCATTGGTTTTGGCCTTAATGCCTTTTATTCAACTATTCCCAGCCGAGATTCTGATTATGCGCCATATTGAAGTTATCTGAATTTGAAAAAAGATTTAATAATAACACTGGAGAAACTGAGGATATCAAATTAAATATAGGTGAATGGATGCATGGTATTTCGAGAACTTTATTTAAAGAAAATGAAGATGAGATGCATTTTTTTAAAAAAATGCTACACAGGGGCGATTAAAATTCAAATCCGTTTGCTGATTATAAAGCATTTCTGTCAAAATTATTTGATGGACCTTACATGGAAACACATTAGTTTTGGACTTGTATTAATACAAACTTTCGATGTTATTGTAAAATAAATTTTTTATTATATTTTTATTTAGGTTTCCGCTGATAAGCCTGTATTAAATTTAAAATAATAAATTTACATTGTTAATAAATTAGAATTTTACTCAAATACTTAATCGTTTAGTGTAATCGCCTTAAATTATTTTTCTAATTAGTTAGAAAATACTTGCTTTGCAAACTAGAAAATAGAACTAATTAAAACTATGCAAACCGATGAAAATATAAATGGGAATGAAATTGAAATAAAACTTGCTGATTGGGTAATATGTTATCTTGACACCATTTAAGGAATTTACAAGCCTAATAAAAATATCTAAGATTCGTTAAAGTGTAATGTTCGAACTTCCCATTCAAGGGCGTTACAGAAATCAGGCAGGGACTTTTATTATTAATATTTTTATCGGCGACAAATTAAAGAGTAAAATTAATCGTTCCTTATGAGTCACGAGGAGTAGAATGAAAACAGTCTTAATTTGTTCATATTATACAATACTTGGTTAATTATTTGTCAACAGAGTCTCGTGGAATTTCAAATCATTTCATACAATAATTCAAATTTTCGTGGTTTTAATACTGCAACTCTTTTTTGTAACAAAATCGCATCTTTTTTGGAAAATTATATTTTTGTGTTGATATTCCGAGGCATTTAATCTTTCTACTATTCTTCCCTGCCCTAATACATTAACGTGCATTTGAATTCATTTCTGAGCGATGGATTAATAGGATTTTACGTATTTAACCTCAGAATCTGTGAAATATCGTTTTGATGGTGATCAGCGTATTGGTAATCTGGCATCGTATTAGTAATTATGTGGTTATAAAAATACAAACGTTCAGGGTTTAAGCTAAATATATTAATTTTTTGTTATTTTAGAACAATGAATTTTCGAGCAATATAATACTTAAAAAAAGTTTAAAGTTTAAAAATGACAGACAGAATACACACTGGTGTAATAGCCCTTGCTTGAGCAATGTAAATATTCAATAATTTTTCGAACTGAATTTTTGAAGACTTTTCTGTAATTAAATTCAATATTAAATGTGTTTCTTTATTTTGGCAGTTTTACAAAACACTCATTATGTTATGTTACAACCTGATTTTTATTAATAATATTATATATAAAAAAGAATGTGTTAAAATTAAGCTACAGATTTACACTTTTTCACCAAAAAGCATAAGTGATAAGCCTATGGTTTGAATCAAATCGATAGAATTATAAATAGCAAAATTAACGAATAGGTTTACGGGTTTTTTTCCGAAATGCTAAAAAGTGTAAATGTGTAAAACGAATATTCCAGATGAACTGGTTTCAGGTTTGCCTCAATTCTCAAGGAAACCAAGGCAAGTTTTGGGAATGATATAGCTATCAAATTTTTATCAAGCAAACAGCCTTCTACTTGATTATATTAATTTTTATTTTCAATTTTTTAATCGTTTCCTAATTCAAGGAGTCCTATCTAAAAGAAGTTAAAGCATCCAAATTATGATAATTTCTTTATATTCAGAAATGATTTTTTAAATTTATTTTGCTCAAAATCTGCAGGTTATTTGTGTTCAACAGCAATCATGAACGGAATGAAATCCATTATAACTTTAAAATTAAATTTTAAAAAAATCGTTGAGAATTAAAGATTTAATTTGCATTTAGCATTTTATTTCAATTATCAAGCCGGCATTCAGTTTACTATTCTCCATACGCTCGTGATCCCTATTTTTCCGTTGCTTAAAAATCAATCACTAAAATAAAAAATAAAAACCTTTTTTTCTTTTTCAAATTTTTTGAATGTGTTGCTATGACACCACTTGAAATAATCAAAAAAATTTTAGAATCGAATTTTCTTTCTTTTTTCTACCAATTAAAACTATTTATAGCCATTTCTTGATAATCTTCGTTTTAATTCCTAATTTTACAAAAGTCTATCTTAAACTCTTATTAGTTATTTCCTTCTATATAATACGCATTTAAAAGAAATTTCAAAAATTTATCACATGATTTTTTTTAATTTAACATTTATTTCAATTTCGCCCATGATCTATTGTTGTTATGTTGTTGATAGCTATGGTGCTTGCCTCATGATCTCATTAACTGATAATAATGTTTTATAACTCATTTTATAGGAATTTCAATGTTGATTCATTTAAAAGAACTATTACATGCTTTTCCTCTAAGTTTAATAATGTTTTATTTCACCTCGACATTTTAGTATAATCTCTACCTTTTAACATTTAAGGTAAATCTTCGAGGCGAATTTTGTGCACACTGCTTAACAGGTTAAATGAAAAAAAAAATGATTGCCACGTATTTTGTCCAAGAGGAAAGTAAAATTCCTGTGGACTATTAAAATTTTAAAAGTTAAAAAAGGATTTGATTTTTAATTTTTAACTTTTTTCAATGTTGTTAAATATGATTAAATCTATTAATAATTTTTGAATTGCTAATATTTAAAAAAAAACTCCATTTTTTATATTTTGGGCTGTTATTGTGAAAAGAATATATTTTTACGAGCAATTTATGTGTTTAATATCTTATCCCGATTTACTCAAGGTTCTTTTTCCGAAACCGGACGTGTAATAAGATGCTACTTGCAAGAGTGTAAGAATTTTGAAGATAAGGTCCAAAACATTTTTACGCAATCATCCTTTCCGCATTGAATATAGAAATTTGGTTCTGCCCGGCCATCTGTTTTTTTTTGGGGGGGGGGAGGAAATACTGTACACCATTCTGCATTAACGATTTACTCAGGTACGTTTCACATTTCGGCCTAGAGCCTATATGTTTTTTTCACCAGTTATTCCTTTATTTCAGACGTCAGAACCTTTTAGTAATTATATTATTTAAAAAGAAAATCTTTTTTTAACCATCCCATGAGACAATTGACTTTTCCGATCAGCCTTCGAAGACTGTGGAACGTCCACTCGTTTCTCATTCTACCATTCTGTGAGAGAGCCAAAATGCTCGCATGGCGTTGACCTTAAAAATGTAACTGTTGACTCGTTTATTTTTTGAACCTGTAAAACTTTGAAATTTTCTTTTGCTAATCCTATCAAAGGCTTTGATAAATCCTTAACGACCCCAGTTTGTTTTCTCTATCATCACCGTTGGTATTCGTCTGTTAATCCAATTTTCATGGGTGGCTCGATATCAGATGGCCATGACGGTTATGAATTAATATTTTCATCCGACACAATAAGACATCGGTTACAAAATTGTTGCTCATTTACTGCTGAGTTGCTTTCTGCATTCTGCTCTCTACAGTACGTTTCTTCTATGTCACAGTGAAAATTTATATAGTATACCGACCGCATGAATGCTTTGGAAACACTTTCTCACTACCATATTTGCATGCGTCCAACAGAAAATGCGAATCTCATCCATTTTGCGTGCCCAAAATAAGGATTTTGAAGTAATTTTTGGTTTTGTTCTGATTTTAGTCGGCTTTTATAGAAAAGGAATGGTTCATTCTACTGCAAAATCTCCATTGACGCTTTTGAATCAAGGAATAACATATAGAAATGATAGGAAGCGCTACATAAGAAATATAATATTAATTCTGTTAAAATACATGGTATCTTTAGAATCATGACAAACTACATGAAGTAAAGCATTGACCTGTGGCCTATTCCATCTATATGGGGGGAGGCTGGATGTCAGTCTGACTCCCCTCGTATACGAGATACACGTTTGAAGCACAGTACCTGAATTTTGGTTAAAGAGAACAGATTTTCCCAATATTTTATGTTGATTTTAGAGTAAAACTCCTTTTAATTGACAATTAATTCTTATCTCCTATGTTTTTACACATCATCAGCAATTTTGAAGGTCTTGATGAAAGAGAAATACAACTCAAATATTTTAACATTTTAAGAACCATTGACTTTTTAAAAAGTATGTCACATAAAACAATCCTATACAAATTCTATAATTGGTTAGTCCGATGTGCCGTTAAAATTCTAGTTTAGATGAATTTTTAAAATTTTTTCTCTACATTTTTCGTCCATCTTCTGTATCATTCTGGTTTGAAAAACTTTCCTACAATCCATTTCTTTATTCTCTTTTTTCTATTGGACATTTAGCCTAAAAGGGATGTTTTGCTAAAAAAAATCTTTTATTGTTGGAATTCAGAAATACTTGTGTTTGAAAATGTCATGCGATGAGTAAAACTGCCTTTATGATTTTCCGATAGAGGCAAACACTCTACAGAAGGTACGAATGTATTAGTCAAAAAGTGTCAAATTTCCTTTAATTAATGGAATATGCACAAATAAGAAGACAAAACTAACAGTTAACATGTAAAATAATTTACTCAAACAATTGATATAAATGTATATATAGTTAATAATTCCTATTATAAAATATTATTTGACCGTTGTCATTAACATTGATTATTGATTTACAGATATGACGTAAATTCTGCCTATGCCATTCAATTTTTGCAAACTATTACTATTAATTTTATTCTAAGATTAATATCGCAAACCTCAGCCTAAAAATATATTTAAAAAAATACAGCAGATGCTCAACACTTTGTTTTTTAATTCCATAACAAACTCGAAAAAAGGGCTAATGATGCATTTCAACAATTGTAGCACACGTCAACACCTAAATTATATGTTCTTCTTCTATTTTAAATAGTTTCATTAGACTGGCGCTTTTCATAATTGTATGTTTTTTCTAACATATTTCATGTATTTTTATAGAACATTCTCATTTTGAAAATATCCGAAGTATCCAATGTACGGGTAGTTTTACGAAATCTATTGGAATCTTTACTTCCCTGACCATCCCTCTTTCCTTCGTTTAATGAATGAATATTTTATCAGTTATACTAACCAGCTTCAGGCATAATACAACTCAAATAACCAACGTCACATCCTTACTCAAGTAACAGTTTGCGGATTATTTTAAAATCTTTACTACTATATTTCAACATGAGATTTTTATAATGAAAATATTCTTATAATCTAAATTTTTCAGCCCCTTATTTTCTTTTTATATCACCTATCGACCGTCTAGTTATTTTGAAAATAACTTGGTTCTATTCCTAAACACATCGAGTTAGACGTTTACAACTCCATAAAAATATAGAAAGGAAATAATTAACAAAAAACACGATATATTTGCTTTATCTAATAAGTAAATTATATTTAATAAAAATTTAAGCATGGATATATATATATATATGTCGCGAAAAATTTTTCGCCTCTCTTTCTGAAAGTAATGATTAAGAACTTAAAACATTCAAAATGATGCTTATTTTGCAATCAATTAATAATTGGTTTAAATTATTTAAAAAGTTGAATTTTAAATTAATTAATTATTAGTGTTAATTAAAATTGATAAAATAAAATAACAATTCTTTTTAATATTTACTTTAAAAATAATAATAATTCTTAAAAAAAAATTTGAATAGCATTTATATCAATTTGTTTCCTCAATTAAGTTGCTAATAAGTAAATTAAGTATGCAGATATCCTTGTTGTTTCTGTATAACATTAATACAGTATTATTAAATTTTTATCAGAAAAATTAATTACAAAATAACCATCATTTTGAATGCACTGTGTGTTTTAAGTTCTTAAAAATTCCTTTGAGAAAGAGAGACGAAAACTTTTTTTAACAATTAAAATTTTAAAATTCATTTTAAAATTAAAAGTAGAACAAATGATTTGGCGGGAAATAGCCAGTCGCCTCATTGTTGCCCCCTTTTTTTCGATATCCACCAGAGCATATTGTCGACATACACCGATGAGGGTCCGAATGTACGAGAATGTAATGAAATATTCGTTCTTTCACCGACGTATTTGGTGTTCGTTGACATTCACCGGTGAAAGTCGACATTCCCCAATTTCGGTCTTTCTTGGTAACATATATAAAAACTCTGTCTTATTGTGTAACTTTTGGAAGGAACATATAAAATCTTCACATTTTTCGCACTGAAGAACAATTTTATTTACTGAAAAAAATGTCTTAAAATGTCTTTGCATCTTTTAGGACTTTTGATTTTTTAAATGTATGACGGAGATACTTCTAACCGATTCCGTTGTAAACGTTGCAAGAATATATTCACAAACGGTGAGGATCACCCTTTCAGAATTGAGACGTCTGATTATGCTTATTCACACTTATCTTCTTAGAATGCCGCAAGCAACGCACAATTGAGGACACCTTACGAACTTCCCTATTTAGAAAATTTTCCAAATACACGGTTAATCGAAGTTCAAACGATAGAAAATTCCTCTTTAATGGCTTCTTCAGAAAATGTTGAATACGGTTACAGATCTGAAAAAGGACTTTCTCAAAGCTTGTAATATTTCTTCTATTGTCTTCTAATTAATTTGTTTGGAGAGGAGAAACAAAGAGGCTTAGATACTGTCTGTCCATTAGGAGATCTCTGGCCGACAGTCGTCTATGTTTACGGCGGGAGTTATAGAAACAGGTGTCTAGAGGGAAGATCCATTTCGAATGGGTGAAATCGAACGGAAGTCTGCAGGAGTATTCTTTATCTTGGCGAAAAAATGAAGCGATAAAAAAACTATTGCTCATTCGTCCTCTCGCTTTAGCCGCAGTTGATCGTATCTTTATATTTGTTTAGCTTTTATATTTTATTAATATTTTCTTTGGTTAATATTAACTGCATTTCATTATTTAGTAATTTTTGTCTCTTGAATTTTGAGATTCTTTAAAATGCCTTTTCGATTTAAGAATGGAGAGACTTTAAAATCCCAAGCACGTAAAATTGTGCATAATGTTATAGAATTTTGCTTGAAACTTGCAGAAAATTCGTATTGGGAAAAAGATGGGGTTTTAGAAGAACTAGTAGATGAACTAGTAATTCAGATTGGAAGTACTGAATCAGATTCCGATTCAGAAGAAACGGAATCTTGTCACAGTGATTTAGAATTCATTTAATTGAAAGTACACAATTGTCGCACGATCTCTGCTAGTTTTGCACTCTTTTAATAATAATTAATGTGTTTTATAAATAAAAAGGGAATTTTAAAATTGATTTTTTGTTTCATTTCAATTAGTTATTCGTAAGTTATAGAAGATATAGAATTTTATTTAGTTTATTTTCTTAAGCTACGAAATTTATTTGATTCCTTTTTGTTATTTTCTATTTTTTTCAATAATGGGCTCTTGTTTTCTGTTATTCAATATGTCGATAATCAAAAGTTTCAGCTTAACATACTTTTGATTATCCTTAAAATTTGATAAAATGTAATTGTTAATTTTGGGTTTCGGAAAATAGTATATATATCAAAAATAAATAAATAAATTTATTTTGGAGAGGCTTTAAGCATATTTAACAATGGATATTTTACTTTGTAACAGCAACCTTTTATAAAAATTATGAAATAATTACGATTATTATGTTATTATTTTTATGTTGAATTAGACAGATTACTTCGCGTTTGCTGCGGAGAATTTCAACTTAAGTAGTTACACAAATTTAAAACAAATAAAATGAAAATTAATTTTTTGTCATGCTTGATTCTACTTAATTTTTTTTTCTTCTTGTGCACTCGTTAGACATATAAATAATTATTCAGTTTTTCTATTTGATTTACTCTGTTCTTTCTGTACTAATCATAAAGGAATTTCTATATTATTCTAACAGGAATAATATATATTTTCAAAATTCCAAGTACTCAAATGATTTTCGGCCCAGTGAATTATTCTTCGAATTTGCTTTCGAAAATTAAAGGCAATATATCAATGCTGCCAATTAGGCGCTAAACGCGCCAATGTAAGAAGAATGAATTTCTACCTCTGCGAAATGGACTCTTCCTGCAGTAACCTGTTTCTATAACTCCCGCCGTAAACATAGACGACTGTCGGCCAGAGATCTCCTTATGGACAAACAGTATCTCCAACCTGATCCGTCGAACAGGCAGTGAGATGCATATGAGAGGTCACTGGAATAGAACAAACGACCGTCTCTGAACAAACGTAAAAATAATTTTATAAAATCTTTAGAGATTGTTATCGAATAATAGTGTTCATATAATAATAATATCTATGGACCAAAAACATTAAAAATGAATCCTAGTTTCCTATCTAGTGGTAAGGACTAACTCCTGCTCGTCATCGTGGACTGGACATATACTTTCTATATTTCCAACACGGACCTGCTTTTAATGAACAAGTAAGATTCTTTTATTAAAAAAATTCAAGAATCTATGAAAAAGATTTGACTAACGCACATTTACAAAGAATAAATGGAGTTAAGAAATTGAAGATTTTCAAAAGGTATTTTGAGACTTGATATTCAACTGCAGTAATTGGGAAGTATAGCAGCCTCTAAGGGGTACTACAGTGTCACAATCTAATTATTCATGCAATAAATTTCAGTAAACATCTAAATAAATTCATTCTTAAATTCTCCCTATCACTTAATCAGAGCTTTGCCCCCCTAACTAATCGTTATGCGAAAACCTGTCAAAATTGCCATAGAGAAGACTGAAAGATAGAGTATGAAAACCGTTCTATTTTCTATCATTTCAGTTTTATATGGAATGGGTACCCAATATTATGGGGAACTCTTTAAATATTTCGAACGAGTGTCGACTGAAATTTGCGATTTATTATATAGATTGGATGGATGGAGTAAAACTGGCTTAAAGAGTCCATGACTGAACGTGCTATGTATATACAATTAAAAATCTGAAGGATAATGTGAATCGAAAATTCATAGGTGGAAAAAATATACAAAGATATCAATAATTTTTCAGGAAGAATACTTATCGTAACGAAATCAATTCTGTTATCAGATGAAGAAGATAATAGAATATTGACACTACAGCAACTGCAAGCAAAATTGTTTTTCCAATGATATTTTTAAATTATAGTTGGTAAAAACAAATTAAGTTCCCCCGAAAAAGGTTCTGTGTGAAAGGAAATATCTCTTTAATAAATATAAATAAATTACAGGAATGCTTTGAATCATGAAAGAGCTTGATAGATAGATAGATGAAACAAAAGCAGAAGTAAAAATGATAAATAAAAAAGTACAATAGTGAAAATAGAAAAAAAAATCTAAAGAAGTCAAAAAATCAAAAAAGGAAGAAATCTGGACTGATGACCCGGCCTGAAAATCATAAAAAAGATTGCTCTAAAGAGGAAGCAGACAATACCATTTTTTGCATTTAAAAAAAAATAAAAGAAAAGCAAATTGCAAAAGCATTCAATCTTTGATTACATAATCTTATGAGGATAATAAAAAGTTGGCATTGGAGTTTTTACATTAAATGCTAAAGTCTGCTTTTAATGATTAATTTATTTAAATTTATACATGTGTAAATTTACCATCCGGAATTAAGAAAAAATCTGTTAAAACGAAAAATTCTGAGTTCGTTGTATTCAAAAATTTCATTCATTTGTAAATCCGGCAAACACCAACTTCTTTTTGCTTAAATTCCAATTTTATGTATGACTTGCCGTGAGTGGCATCTATTTGGTTGGCAAGAAATAATGACTACAAAAAGACTTCAGTTTACTATTTCTTCAAACTATCTGTAACCTTCTTTCCTGCAAAATACTTTATTAATCACAAATTTTGTTAGACATGTAACTTATATCACTGTATCAGATGTCGTTCGCCTATTTGTTAAGGCTTTATGAATTTTTCTCATTTTTAATCTATATATTTTTACATCCAATTATGACAGAAAGAAAGAATTAAAAAAAGACAGTCACATGGAAAACTTTTGGCCACCGCTACTTCATTTGAAGTCAAACCCGAATTATAAAAAAACATTGTAAAAATTTAATTAAAAGTATAATTTATGCTCATAACCACTCAACATTTACAAATGAGCAAGCGCATCTCGTTTAGATACTTATCAATGAAAAATAAATTTGATTGAAATATTCGAGCCAACAATAAAAGCGAATAAATTTTCATTTCCTGAATGAAATGTAAGGCTTAAAATAGAGCTTAAAATATTTTTTAAGAATTGATTGAAAATTAGGAAAAATATGTGACGAAAGCTATTATGATTAAAATGAGGAATACTTAATTTTGTGCTGATTTAAAAGCTTGCAATATTTAAAAAAATTATTATTGTAAAAAATTCTAAGTTTTTTTTTTTTCATTTGTTCTTTCACTCAAGTTTTGATAAATGCATCAAAAACATTCCTCCAGAAAACACAATCTCATCTTTCCAACTAAACTTTTATGTAAGAGTATTTTCTTTAATGTAAATTACCTCAATGCACTTCAATAGAATGATAATAAATAACAGAGACTCACTTATGTAATAAAAATATTTATTACAGCGTTCACAAAACATATTAAAAATATCAAACACATGTAGATAGGAAAGAAATCTTTGTGAAATTCGTAAATACAGTTAAAACAGATTTTCAGTTAGCTCTAACTCTCCACACTGGTATAAAAATATTATTTACTAAAAGAACATCAAATTAAAAATGAATTTTAACTAAAAGTAACATTTTTTATAAAGAATAATACACATTGAAAATTTAATGCTTTACAGTAATTTATAAAGTTTTTGATCGATCGTAATCCAATTTCAATACATTTCTATAAATGTTATTATTATTATAAAGTTAAGATATTTAAAAAGTTTATGCTAAAATCTTTTAATAATCAAGAAATGAAATTAGAAATATAACGGTTTTTTAGAAATATTTAATTTTGATGTAAAAATGAAACAATAAAGATATTTTCTTGAATTAAAGGGATCTTCACAAGACTATATAAGCACTGGAACTTTTATAAAAAAGTGAATAATGTTTATAATCATATACAAATAGATATAAACACATTAAATTTAAAAAATTGTAACTCTCTCCGATTTTTTATCGAGTAAAATGCCTAAGCTTGTTGATCAGATCTAAAAAAAGATAAAATTGGACTTGAGAAAACTTTGTCAAATTTATAGAATACATCGAAAATTTTTAAAAATTCAATTGTAATAATTGAGTTAAAAATATTTTAGTTCGATAGAGAATGTGAAGCAGTTTCATACTAGGGTAAAATAATAATTTCTGTGATTTACTCATTGAGTTCCAACATGTTTTTCTCTTCGATGTCTGTTGCAATATCTGCTGGTAGTGAACCCCTTTCCGCAAACGGGGCATTTGTATGGTTTTTCCTTAGTATGAGTCCGAATGTGGCTCCTCAGATTAGAGACCTGAGCAAATGCATTCGGACATCTATCACACACAAAGGGTTTTTCCCCAGTGTGTATTCTGTAATGTTTTTTGAAGTCTCCTTTCTGAGAAAATAACTTTTTACAAATTCTGCACTCGAATGGTTTGTCACCAGGTTGTAATCGATAATGATTTTTAATTTTACATTCCGATTCAAAACGTTTAGAGCAGATATCGCATAGGAAATTTTTCTTGTCGGGTCGCATTCTTGAAGGTCCTGCAATTGTAATGTCGTCTTTCATAACACAGATTGATCTTTCGTCATTGTCAGTCATTTGGTTGCTGCTATTAGAATATTTGGGAGTAATTTCAAGTGAAATAGGCTCGTTTTTCAGACTGCCTGAAGTTTCGATGTCATGTTTGGATTCCATATTTCCTTGTGAAAAATCAGAATGCAAGTTAGAATTTTGTCTTTCAAAAATATTTTTTTTTACTGAAAGAGTTCTTTTAATAACACGGCCTAGATTATCCAGAAACAAATCTTCATCATAATGAAAATATTGCCATTTTTCCTCTTCTGGAGTCACTTCACATTTTTCATTAGTTTTTCCGGAAGATAAATTTGAAGCTCTCGATTGACCAAAAATTTCATCATAACGAGATCCGGCGACATCTGCTGTTTTAGTATAATCCGACTGTGAGTCTCTTTCTGAATTGCAGGCCTTTTCAATATTTTCTGATGAAGTATTTACGGAAGTATTTTCGGTATTCGACTGAGCCTCCACTTTTAAAATACCAATCGGAGTTCTAATTTGAGAACTTTTCGAAGTTGTCTTGAATTTCAGTTTCCCTCTTGAGTCGGGTACTGACAAAATTTCATTTTTAATTAGAGACACATTCATTAGTGCTGAATTTTCAATATCATTTTGCAGAACTTCTGAATGCATATTCTCATCGATGTCCTTCAAATTTTCCTTAATTGTAACATTTTCGTAATCACGTTTTTCATCTGTTTTTTCCGATTCTTCCAGTTGTTCTAATAAATGCATGTCCTCATCGACCTTATAAGATGGACATAAATGATTCTCACCGTAAGAATATATTCCATTGCATTTCTGACACAAGTATAGAACCATTTTTATACTAATATTTAAATTTTAATAGTATGTCTCATCAAACTTTTAAAGAAATCTGCTGATGATGTGAAGGTATCAAGAATTAAAAACCTTGGAGCAATCATTGTTGTAGGCGTTATTGCTGATGTCATAAAACATTTATTACGATTAAACTGGTTTGAATCGATTAATAAGTTGTGGTTTTTTTTCATTCGTTTCATAAATAGTATGCTAGAGCTTTCTCATCTTAAATCAAGACCTGCAAAAGATTCAAATGCACGTGCTGGCATATCATGTACAAAATTACGTTCCTTTTATGTAAGATGCTGAGCAATCTTGAAACAAGTTAGTTATCGAATTAAATGAGCTGAAAATATTAAAATCTGCTTCGAATCAAGATTTCAATTAGAAGATTTTGATATGCGATGTAACGATTACTTTAAAAAAATCTTAGTTCTACTATTGATTCGAATCTGTCTCTGTGATAATACGATGATCCTAAATTCTTTTTCATACCTATTCTCTAAACGCATGCGATATGTTTTCGAATCAAATCTTCAACCTGATTTCAGCTTTTAATATTTCCATTCTTATCGATACTGTTTTGCATATATCCTTATATTTTATGGAAAAAAAGATATTGCATTCACAATGCAATTTTGCAAGTGATTGAAACCAAATTTTGATGTAAAACACGTTTTTAGTGTATATATGAAAACACATACCAAACAAATATGGTTTAATTCAAATGGTTACATTTTTGAATTATGCTCTTTATTTTCAGGCACATGCATAGAAAATCATACACACGGTCAATTCCTTAATTTCTTTCAAAATGTAATAAAAATTCATAAGTTGGAGGCTAAGACAATACAAAAGATTTTATTCATCCATGCCTTGATGTTTCGGTGTTCATGGTATTTATAGGCTATCGAAAGAGTAGTTGTAAAGAATTTGATCTGGTAGTTGTTAGAAAGGCCGATAGATGTCAGCACGTTATTTAAATTAATGATGTGTTTGACGTTCCGGGGTCGTTGCAAATTGTTTCGTCTTCCAGTGTTAACCTGAACGTGATGATGTGTCTTGATTGGTAGTGTTAAGAATGAAAGGCGGGGATGCCTGGTGGAAGTTGGATTATAAACGCTGTAATGTATGAATTTTCTCATTGTTTTTATGTTTTGTGAATGTTTTAGGTTGTGTGTTTGTCAGACTGTGATTGTTATAAATGAAAAATTTCAAAAGACAAAATTGGAATAATCACTCGAATATATTTTGATGACATAACAGAATGCAGACAAATTTCCTGAGATTAGATATCATTTATATATCAAACAATTAAAAGAGCTTTGTCTAAACAACTCTATTCTATTTAAATGCACTTTCGGATCATTTCAAGAGAGAAATATTTTTAAAATTCTAATTTTCGATCATAAATTTGACTAAAATCTGAATATACCTCAAAATACAGCTATAGAAGTTTTCCGTAGAGATTCAAAAGGAATCGAAAATCATGATACCAAAGGGGATTTTTATAAATCTCGTTGCTTTATAAAGCAGCGTTATTTATAGCCAGACAGCAAATCTGCTAAAAGGCACAATTGGAGATATTAATTTTCCTTCTGAGGATTTTCGGATTTTACGTTCAAATTCATTTTTATAAGAGCTAATTTATTTACATTGAAATGTTCAAAAATCGACTCTTTCTATTGATTTCTAGCACATTAAGCCTTTACATAAGTGAGGACATGAGAGAATCCGTACAGAAGGGATCATTGCACATAATCAAGAAATGAGATGGATCTCTGACACCTGGCATTTGCGTGTCATTATTTCCTTGTGATTTATTAGCCATCTTTGGAGACCAGTGGGTTCATCGAAAATATTGATAGTTTTTTTTTCAATTAAATTCATTGTGTTTCACTTCCTGTTCGTAATTATCCTAAGAAAATATTTCTAAATGTTAAATGGTTACATATTTCAAAGTGCCATTTTAATTGCTTCCAAACAATTTTGCTCATTGTTGTTTTTAACAATTCTATTGGCACACCATTTTAAAGAATATATCATCAGTATAAAGCATTTTAAAGTATATATCATTTTCCTGTAATCTATTTGCAGCTACAACGCTGCTTTAATTCACTTTTTTATGTGACAAGTAAATTACATAGATACTTTATTGACTTCTATTTTCTTATCTTAAGAAAAGGAAGAAAATCCCGAATTTTAATAATTGAGGGAACAATGAAAAATATTTATAAATTTAATAAACAATAAAAACAAATATGAGGAGCTTAAGAATAAATGTTTTTAAATATAGCCAATTTTTGGGAAAATTTCCATACAATATAAAATGCAAGATAGCTAATAACAGAAACAGTGTTTTAATTTTGATGTACTGGAAATAACATTAGAATCTTATACAGGTTCATTTATTTCCATACAAGGCTTTAACACTCTATTTACGAATCAAATCAAAATATCTGGCTTACTTTAAATAGAATTGAATTTGATTTCTGGTGAATTGTTTAGATAAAACTTTGTGTCTATGATTGTTGTAAACTGTTTGATATTAAAACTGTGTTATTTTAATTCGGTTATCTAAGTTATTTTTATCATGTACTTAAATTCTTCCAGCTTAAGCTATTCCCTTGACATCAAAGCGCGATCAAAAAATAAAATACCTCAAACAGTTAAGCACATATAGTTCAAATTTTAATTCAGGCACACAGAATACATTAATACACATTGTAAAGTTCATCTAAGATATAATGACAAAATTGTTTATTACAATTGAAATACTCTATGATAATCAGAAACAGTCAATTTAAATGATAAGTTATTTCTCACATTCATGTTATTTTAATGGATAATAAGAAATAAATATAACTTCAAACGTTTTAGTCGTTCATTTCTGATAATAATAGAGAATATTAGGGGAATAATCACAGCAAAAACTATAACGTAAGTCATAAAGTGCATTGTAAAAAAATAACATGTGTTTAGAAAATATTTTTAAAAAAAGCTTGTGATTAATACAGATTTTATTTGAAATGAAAATTAGTAAATTTTGATCCATTGAATTAGCACCAATCTCACGCCTATTGAATATACCGTTTTAGTTTCCTAACATATATCAAATATAATTTCTTCCTAAATCATTATCGTTGCATTCATTTACACCCCCCCCCCAAAAAAACTGCGTGTAGCAAAGGATGGTATATCCTAGGATGGTATCCCTTATATCTTTTCTTAGTCTGCATTTTATTTCAGGGTTCTTTTTTTAATTTCCGCTCTACGATTATCTCTTTCATTCTGTTTCTGTTAAAACGGTGCTGCAAACTTTTTATTCATTTTTCTTTTTCCCTTGGCCAGTTTGGCCTAGAGTAGATCTTGGTTCTAGAAGAGCCTGGGAACCAAACGTAATTGATTTTCTGCGATTTTATTTCTTCATATTGATATATTTATCACTGAAGTAATAACTTGTGAATCATTTATGCTAATAATTTTCAGAATATGGCCTGAATTGTGATTCACTGTGTTGTATAAGGAGTATAACATTTTTTTTTTTAAGTTTTGAACCTCTCTCTATTTTTCGATTGGAGTGAACACTCTAAAAAGGTCAAGAATTTCATGATCAATACCAATTTTATAGTTTTATTTAATTACAAAGAGTGTTCCAATGAAATTTCACGAAATGAAAAGTACGTCATAACAAAGAAACTGCCTATGCCGCAATGGAAGAAGAGAGCGAGACATCCAGAAATATGATTGGATTGTCCGGAATAGATTTGAGCATGCGCGTGTGCCCGCAAGCGCAAGAGACAGCAGAGGCTGTTAAAAAGAGTGCCACTAAATAGATGAGGAATTGCATGTGACAACCGGATTGTGCAGATATTACAAAATTTTAAAGTCTGATGTATACTTTGAGATACTCCCAATACTACGAAAGTCGATCAAAAACAATATACCGGGACTATTCACGGTGGATGTGGTTCTGCTCCATCATAAACCACTTCAGCGTATCACCATGGTCGCAATGGCGGAACTCGCCAAGTGCGAGCATCTTCGCCATCTGCCTTACGGTCCGGACATGTCTCCCAGCGATTTTCAAGTGTTTGGTTCCCTAAGAAATTAACTGAAAGGGAAGTACTTCTAATCAGACGTTGAATGCAAGTATGCTGAGAAAGTCTCGCCACGGTCACGGGAATTTCAGGAACATGAGTTCTTTCGGTTCTCTAATCAATGGGATTGCTGTGCGATTGCCTGTGGTGAAAGATGTGAATAAAGTGCATTTAACCCATAGTATGGTTTCGTACCATTTCATTTAAACAGCGCCTGTAGTATGATACAAACCTATGCATCAAATTCCTATATACATGAACATGGAGACGGAACATTCAATTAAAGTGGTGAATTATTTATTCAAAAATGACATATATAATTTTTAACACCTAATAAAATGCAAGTTTAACCATCATCATTTGTATTTATCGTAAATTTTCAAATACATTTAAAATTCTAGCTTTCAGGTTAAAATGATTACATCTCAGGTCTTTCAATCTCCAATTCATCCTACTTTATAAAGAATAAATCGTACTACGTCAGCTTAGAATGCATTTAACAAAGAAACTGCAGATCATACAAAATAAGACAGCTCATCGCAACCTTCTAAAAAGTTATCAATTTTTTAATTGGTCTTCAGTTGTCATTTAAATCATTTCATTTTCTATTTACAGATTTATATATTTTTTTAAAAAAATTCCAAGGAATTTATTTTCGTGCCAAAAATTATTTTTATATTAAGTGGAACAAATAGAAAATTTTGAATATTTGATTTAATATTTTAGAAAATTTTAATAAAATTTCTTTCTAAATAATGTATAAAACAATACTTTTTTAAAAAGTAAACAAATGGAAATTTAATTCATCTGAAAAGTCAAAATAATCAGGAATATCATTAAAAAATAAGGTAATTTCATACCCCCCCCACATCCATTGTCTGCTCCTTTGATAGAATATTTCAATACACATAAGCATTTTTAATTTTTTTTATAATTTGAGCTCTGTTTTAGTAGCAGATATTCAAACTCAATATGATTCTTTTGATTTTACAGTATAACTTCAATCAGTCTTCACATGTATAGATGCGACTTTTACTCGGAAAATATATTCTTCAAATTGTAAATATTAAAATATATTTTATTTAAGAGCCTAATACTTATAATTTAACAATATTTTTAATTATTTTTAGATTTGTTAACCTTTTTAAACTTTAGGAAGTAAATACATCAAATAATATAAGGTATTTAAACACAGGAATTCGTTCTAAAACAATAACAAAAGTTTCTCTGATAAGGGAGTTAAACTACGAAAGAGATTTATAAAGATGATGCATTCTTTACAACTTCGAACAGATAATTAAGGCTATTTTACGTCAGAGCAAAATCATTTAACAAGGCGACTTTTTTTTGCCGAAACACATAACATCTTAAAGCAAAAGGAAAATCAAATTTCGTGTCAATATAACTTACTGAATTTTATAATTTACTGCAAATTATAGAAGAATTAATCTGCAATCAAAAAGTGAGAAATTTATGCTTGTCGTTTTTAAGTGAATTTAGAATAAATCTCTTCCTTTGAGTTTTCTCTTTAGATTGTTATATTACTAACATCCTTTTGTAACAGATGGCTCGTTTGAATGGATGGTAAGTAAACCGTTTTATTTTTCAACATTTTATCTAATATGATTTACAATAACTCCATTAGTTAAAATGTCTTAGCTCAAAAATCTTTGAGATATATAACCTATAATATTTTACTTACCACACATTGTCCTGTTTATTTTGCTATATCTCCTCGGTGTCTGTCTTTCTGCATTTAGTTACATTACAAGAATTGTCAGTAGTTATAAAAAGGCTTTATTGAAATAGGTTTTAGCATCACGTGATTCAGAACTAAATAATTATTCAACTATACTTTCACATTTTAATTTTTAAAAAAATTACCTTATACTGAAATATTTAACAAAACAAAACTTAAGAAGAATCCTAATATCTTGACCACTCGTAGTGTTAAAATATAAGACAAAAAGTTCATAAAAAATTAAACCAATGTGAGTTTTACTTTTTTAATGAAACATATAACTTTAAATAAGTTTAAATTCTTTTTTTAATTTGTTATACATACGTTTATGCATCTAAAAACTTGTATCTTTGAAATACTATGTAGGAATTTTAGTATGCTGCAAAAAATAAATTTTTGTTTTTGAAATTATTGGAAAATGCGTAAAATATTTCTTTTGTTTTTGACAAACTTATCTGCTAACAATCATTTTAAAATTCATGGTCCGATCTGGAAATTCCCAACATTGAAACTATTCGTTTGAAAAAGGTAGAAATTCTATTTGCACAGCATGAGTCAACAGATTGATCTTTCTAAGTAGAAGAGAATAAATGCATTTTTGAAAATAAGATTTCACATTCAGTTCGCAGAAGTAACTCCTTCTTCTTACATGACAAAAAATTTCTTAGAAAGGAAAAAGTATCACAAAGATGTTGGAATCTTGTATATAATATAGAAATATTCATTTATCTATTTACAAAAATGCATTAAATATGTGTTATAGAGATTATTTTTCAAAATATAAAGAAATACTTGGAAGATTAAACACTAATATTCACAAAGAATATACATTTTATCTAAACTGTCTATGGGATCAAACATCATTATTAATTCATCGCCAAATGAAAAAAAGATAATTGCTACTAACGTCTCAAAATCAATGTATTTCTAACAATTATTATAATTATTAACCCTTAGTTGCCAACAGTAAAATATGTACAGCCAACCTATAAAAAAACTAATAGTAATGTTAACATTCGGTTTAAAAGGTTGGTATCAAAATTGAAATTCTAGGATATTGAGGGTTAATCGATCAGAATTTCAAATAAAAGTTCGTATTCTGTAAAATTTTGCATTTGTTTGATATATAATTTTTTTAGAAATACTCTGAGACACAAAAAAGGAAATAATGATTATAATTACATTTGGAAATGTTTAATGTAGGAATTAAAGCGAATAAAATCACATCTCTCTAGATTTAAAGACAATGATAAAGATAAAGAAAAAAAATTAAGTGTAATGAACACTCAAACATAAATTAATTTGAACTAAAAAAGTATATTTTCATCCCTCTATATCGAAATAAAAAATAATATCTTACATGTTTGAAGTAAATAAATGTACTTCTTCAAAATAGCAAATTTAGTACAGAAATGCTCAAACAATTTTTTAACAACCACACTTTTTTCAACTTAATACGGAATTCAAAGTAGTTCCCTACTAGATTTTAAACACTCCTTTTTGTACTTTGCACATGAATTTCGCTCGTGTTTTCTACTGAAATGTCTTTTAGATTCGCTGCTGTTTGTGAAAAACTTCTCAAAAGCTGGACGTTTATGAACCTTTTTCAAGTGTTACTAACATGAGTAAACCTCATGAGCAAAACTTTTTTAAAGACCTCACACTCGACGGGTTTGTCGTCAGTGTGTGTTTATTGATAATGGCTGATGAGACGGGTTTTTTAATACATTCTTTTCAGTATATAACATACTCATAAGGCTTTTCGCCAGTTTTCAATTTTTTACTTTGAGTATATTTTCATGATTCACACCTCCTGCGAGGTATAAGAATGTGAAAAAAGATATTATAAAACAAGATGGAAATCAAAGGATAAAATTTCTAAACAGAAGTATACGCGTCTATGGAATAATAACTTACATTTTGTAGAAAACTTTTACTCTGATTTTATTCTCTTAACTTCACTAATATCTATGAAATGGTTTGAAGTTCAATGAGATTGTGCGACAGCAGCCTGGCATACGGGTAGCGCCTTTTTCCCGACAACTGGGAGAACCGGAACATGCATGGTTTTCCTTTTGCGTTCTATTTGTAAGGTGTACATGATTGTACACCTTACAGATAAGAAGTATATGCCAGGTATATTACAGATAGGAAGTATATGCTTAAGTATGAAGGATTATTTTCCTTTGAAACTGAAAAGAAATACATTATTAGCAAAATACAATCTGGTAGCATATAGATTTTTATAAAAATGGATTTTACCAGGCTGCAGCTGGTAGTGGAGAGGGCACAATCGATTATGCATACATATATTTATATCTGTATCTAAAACGGATCAAACAGCATAATTCATTGTCATTCTAAAAGAAAAGATAATGATGAAGGTTAAATTAGTTTTTTATAAATGCGTAGTTACATATTTTTTTTTATTAATATCAGAATATTTGAACCAAACTTAAAATAAATTGCAAAATTTAACCAATTTCAGCACCATTAAGGAATAATTTTTATTGCCGTTGATCAAGGTTTCCAAAGTCAGAATTGTGTTCCTGCTTTTTATTATTTTAAGAAAATGTCAACAAAAATTTCAGTTCTCTAGATGACAGTAAAATAATGTCAATAAAGATTTCTGCATCCAAACAATTTAATAGCTCCTTTTCAATTGAACTCAATACGTAGGATTACCAGATAACCCAGGATAATGAATTTCTTAATCTATTCATATGATCTGAACCCACTGGACTACAAACGTGGCTAGTACATCACAGACAAATAATGGCATACAAATGTCAGGTGGAACATATCCATTTCTTTCTTTTATTAAGCGTATTGATCACTTCTTTACAGATTCTCTCAAGTCCTCAAATATTTAAGCTTTTAATCTGCTAGTAACCAATCGAAAAAGTCAATGTTTGAACATTTCAATGTAAATTAATGAGCGTTCGTAAAAATGAATTACCGAGTATAAACTGCACATTCTCAGAAAAAGAAGTTTCATTTCTACGTTGAGTACTTTGGAAGAATCGCTGTCTGGCTCTAAATGATGATACTATACAAGGAACGCGATTTATGAAAATTCCCTTTAGTGTCATAAATTTCAATTATTTTTGAATTTCTCGTGATTTATTCTATCTCAGTATTTTGAGGGATGTGTTTGTTCATATTTCAGACCGATCTGAGGCGAAAATTAGAATTTTATAAATATGTCTCTCACGTATTCCTTTGATGATCCGAAAAAGCTTTTAAATAGAAGAAACGAATTCAAAGTGGGTTCCAGACAAAAGTATTTTAATTGTATAAAATACGAATGAAATCTATTCTCATGAAATTTGTCTGCATTCTCTTTCTAATGCCTATAAGCACCACGACGACCGAAACATAAAGAGCTAAAAGGATAAATCCTTCTATAGCGTTTTAGCCTCCAACTTTTGAATTTTTTTTTAACATTTGAGAAGAAATTAAGGAATTGACTGTATGTTTTCTTGGTCATATGTATGCAAAAAATAAATGGTATCATTCAAAAATGTAGCCATTTGTATAAAATCGTATCTATTTGGTATGTGTTCGCACACATGCAGCAAAAACGCATGTTCCGCGTCAAATTTTGGTTGCACTTTCAAAATTGCATTCTAATGCATTATTTATGTTATGAAACCCAAGGAAATATTTGAAATCAATCTCGCTTACAATGGAAGTAAGATAGCTGAAATCAGTTAGAAGATTTGATTCTAAAACATAAAATATACGTTTAGAGAATAATTATAGAAAAAAATTAATCATTGCATAATCAAAGAAGCAGATTCGAACCAATACTTGCATTAAGAATTTAGAAAAAGTAATGATAATGTCATATCAATGTCTTCTAATCGAAATCTATTCCAAAATTTTGATTTCAAGCAAATATAAATATTTCACTTATTACATCTGATAATTAGCATATTTCAAGATTTCACAGTATCTTATAAATGAGAAAGGCAATTTTAAATTTGTAATGTTGGATATTGCATTACAATTTTTTATAGGTCTTCATTTATTGTGAGAAAGCTCTAGCTTGTTATTTATGAAACAAATGAAAAATTATTTTAATCGATTAAATCCATTTGAATCATAATAAATGTACAAACTTTATGGCATCATCAACAGCACCTGCAACAATGATTGCTAAGAAAATTTGAATTATTGATACCTCCAAACCATCATCCGATTTTTCTAGACGTTTGAGAAGGCATACTTTTTAAAATTAAATATTAGCATATAAATGGTTCAATACCTCTGCCAATATTGCAATGGGATATTTACTTACGGTGAGAATCATTTATGCTCCTCTTATGAGGTAGATGAGAACATGTATATATTACGACAACTAGAAGAATCAGACAAAATGGATGGAAATCATAATTACGGAAATGATACAATTAAGAAAAAATTGAATGATATTGACGAGAATCCGCATCCAGAATTTCGACAAAATGATAATAAAAAAACTGCACTAACGAATGCCTCGCTAAATGAAAATAATGAAGCAGTTCCGTTAGCGCCCGGCTCAAAGAAAAAACGAAAATTCAAGACAACCCCGAAGAGTGTTCATATAAGAAATCCGCTAGGTACGTCAATAGTGGCATCACAAGTGAATAATGAAAATGTATCGGCAAATGCTTTAACAGAAAGTATTGAAAATGCCTGCTATTCTGATAGAGTCTTTTTATCGGAATTCAAGAAGACAACAGATAACTTCGGATCTGTTAATGAACAAAATAATGGTGAATCAAAAGTTCCAATATTATCTCCTACAAAAACTAATGAAAAATGTGAAATGATTCTGGAAGAGAGAAAATGGCAATCTTTTCACAATGATAAAGATTTGTTTATGGATTCCCTTGATTGGGTTATTAAAATCCGCCATGCGGAAATGAGATATATTTTCAGAACACAAAAATCTCTTTTGAATTCTAAATTTGGTCTAAGAAATAAGGAACTGAAAAATAGCCCAATTCAGACATCCGAGGAAATATTAAATGATAATTATTCACCAGAGGTGCTTATTGAAGTTTCCAGTAAAAGCGAGAAAATGGTTGTCGAATTTAAAGAGCCTATCTGTTCTAAGAAGGATGACAATGTCGTAGCAGGACCTTCAGGAATACGCCCTCATAAGAAAACGTTTGATTGCGATATTTGTTCTAAATAGTTTAAATGGAAAAGCAGCCTTCCAGAACATTATAGAACACATACTCGCGAAAAACACTTCGAATGTAGAATTTGCAAAGAAATGTTTTATTTCGAATCAGAACTCATCAGACATTACAAAATACACTCTGGCAAAAAGCCATTTGTATGTGAGACATGCGGAAAAGATTTTAATCGGAAAGAATATCTCCAGAGACATTATCTGACCCACTCTGGAGAAAAACCGTTTGTGTATGAGACATGCGGAAAAGGTTTTAGTCGGAGAGATCAACTCCAGACACATTATCTGACTCACACGGACGAAAAGCCCTTTGTGTGTTATATTTGTCAGAAAGCATTTACTGAAGGCTGTTCTGTTAAGAGACACATCCGCTCTCATACCGGGGAGAAGCCTTACAAATGCCCAGTTTGCGGAAAGGGGTTCACGGACAGCAGCAATTGCAATGTGCATCTCAGGAGTGTGCATGATTGAAATCAATGACAAAGTTACAGAATTAATTCTTTTACTCTACTATGAAACTATATTTCATTCTTTATAAATCAGAAATAGTTTAAACTCTAATTTTACATTTTTATTTTTGAAAATTTTATAGGAATTCTACAAATTTGGCAATATTTAAAACCTAATGTGTTTACATCTGTATTTACATGATTAATAACATTATTTCTACTTTTTAAATATGAGAGTGCTTATAATTGTTAATATGTATGCTTGTTTAGATCCTTGATGGTGAAGTAAATATCTTCATTTCTTTAAGCGTTACTTTCAAATCAAATACGTCTTAAATTCAATGATATTGTTAATTTTATTTCTTGTCTTTGAAAGATTTTAACAAAAAATTTGAAAATAACATCTATTTGTTCTAATAATAATGCCCATTGCAACATGTTAAAATGAACTTATGATCGATTAACAACAGTAATAATACATTATAATGTTTGGATTTTGAACTGATGTTATATTTTTCATAGTTTTTTATTTCTTGGTGAAATTATTTTTTAATTTTGATGTTTTTTTAACCAAATAATGTTTATATTCCAATATGACACTTAAGCAGAAACTTAAAATCAATCTTAACTACGATGACGAATTTCAGAAAAGATTGTTTTTATTACTTATGTTGACAATCCATTTTGTATGGGATATTTTTTATTCGTTTTGTGAAGGATGTAATAAATATTTTTATTACACATATACGTTCGATGTCTGTGTTTTTTTTTTCTTCTTTTCATTCTTTGCGAAAAACATTGGGGTTCATTTTAGTTAAAGAAAGTAATCTGAAACCAGTTTTATAGGAAATATTAGATTGTGTTTCCTGGTGGAGCGTTTTAAAACTTTTTTTAGAAATTGAGTCAATGAAAACAATATCCCAAAATTTTAACCTTTTTTGCAATAACAAACTTAAAATATTAAATCAAGATATTGATTTTTACATTATCAGAAAAGTAAGTCTTCCTCTTTTTAATAATAATAGCTCTTGTTACATATTTTTATTTTTAATTTGTAATCAACTCTATAAAAATAAATTTTAAACCAATGGGGAAGCATTATATTACATTTATTAAATAAAAATAATTTCATATTCATCATTGGTTCTAATATCTCAGTCTAGGATTTTTTTTTCTCATTTTTAAATGCTTAAACGCGCATTTTTAAATACTCATTTTCAATTTTTTGCCCTATCATTTTCAAATGTTGATTATTTATCAAAGTAAAGTATACATTTTCAATAATTTTTTGTAATGTTGTATTTTTTACTATTTGAATTTTACTTCAAGGGAAGGAGTCGTGGCAAAACGTTTTAAAATGTGACCTAATTTAATTCATTATTTCTTGTGATGCAATTGGATGTGTATTAACGATGGATATGCATTAACCATAAACGATGGACATTCATAAAGACTGGAACAGATGGGTGAACGTTTTAGGATTCATTAGTATAAGTTGCATTTCTAACAGAATATGTGATTAATAAAGTATTTTGCTGGAAAAGCGTAGAGATAAAGTAATAAGAAAAAATAATTGGGAGTGTTTGGCGATCGTTAATTACAACCAATCAAATGGATGACACTCTCGGCAATTCTTAGAGAAAACTAGAAGTTAAGTAAAAAGGAATCACTCTTTGCCGGATTATCTGAAGAGGGAAGATTATAAATATAACGAAATCAGAAAAGTTTAACAGATTTTTTCTTATTTCCAGATAACAAATTCACACGTGTATAAATTAAAATAAATTAATCAGTCTTATTAAAAGCAGTATTTGGCATGAAGGGGAAAAATGGTTTTAGTTTTCATCGTAAAATTATCTAATAAAAGACCTTTTTAAATTTTTTGTTTTGTTTTTACTATTTGGAAATGCAATAAACGAAATCAATTGTTTCAATCTTTAAACATTTAAGGTGTCCGCTGATTTTAATTATCATCTAGATCTCCCAACATACAAGAAGTTTTTTTTAATTTTTGAGAGAAAGTACGTTTAACTAAACCATTTTATCTGCATATTCAATTGTTTATTAAATTCCTCAGGAAAATTTAGGATTCCCAAACCTAATCAATAAGTAGTAATCAATTCCTATTGTAAAGCTCTCGAATAAAATATATTTTCTGGTTAGAAATTATCTTGAATATATTTTACATAAACCGATCGTTTGCATCGTATTAGTAAAGAGGGCTTTTGGTTTCCATTTTATGACTAGTTTCAAATTTGGGTGGTTGGAAATTTGTAAGATAACTCTGACAACTTGTGAAGTTAAATTTAAGGTTTTTCGAATTTTTGGAAAATAATGGCTAAAATATTTTTTAATTGCAGATATTTAATATGTCTTTAATTTAATATTGAATCTAGTTACAAGGATGTAAATATACGTTGAGTTATAAATATAAATTGCTGCGAACGCAGAACTCTAATAATTGCAAGATACAGATAATGATCCAATAAATCTAAGCGTAGTAAGATGCATCGAGCACACAACGGCATTGATAATATATGTGTGTGTAAGTGTTTGTTTATTGTTTGATAAAGGAATAAAAAAATTGAACCATGTACACTTTTGAAAAGGGAATGTGCATTTCGAAGTTTGTAGATATGTGGCGGTAGCTTCATAAGCCAGATAACATCTGGCATATACTTTTAGTATTGTGGGCATGTTTCTCGGCTACTGGCTCTAGCGTCTCGGGTTCGTACCGCGACCTTCACTCGTCACTTATTTCTTAAATTTTAATCAAAGATTATTCAAAACCTGTTTATTTTTCTTCGATTATTACAGAGAATATGGTAGAAAAATATAATTGTGTATCATTTCATATTTGAAAAGATTATAATTTTCACTATAGTAATATAATCATCATAAAATATTTTACCAAATTTTGGCAATATTTAAAAATATTTATTCTTAAATTTCCCATATTAATTCTATTTGTTTATTAAATTTTCAGACCTTATTCATTTTTACTTCAATTACAATGAAAATTCAGTAAAACGTGTTTACAAAATCGCATGCAAATCAGGTGTTCACCCAATTAGTGGGAGGCAAGGGAGAGAGGGATCCCAGCATTTCAGAAGTAGAGATAGAATTTGGATTTTCACGTCCGACCATTTCTAGAGTTTACCGTGAATACAAGATTCTCGGTAAAACTTCTAATCTCCGACAGGGATCCGGTTCGAAATAGGGTTTGATAGAACGGGATCATAGACGCCTGAAAAGAATAGTTTTATGAGAAAAACGTTCAGCATTCGCTGAAATTGTTGCGAATTTGAACACAGGTTCATCAACAAGGGCCAGCGTAGCGCTATGGAACGTAATCTAATTGATATGGGCTTGCGCAACCCTCTCGTGTACGAATGGTGACTCAGTGTCACAAGCTCTGCACCTTATCCTTACTTCTGATCTCCAAAGACACCAATAGAAAATTTCAAGTTGTTGGAGTCTCTGGGAGGGTAAGGGGCTTGTTCAGGTGGCATGAAATGGGAACGCTCATGAGTGTAGACTCAGCAAGACTGGTCAGTGGCGCTTTAGCATCCTTTCATTCCCTCTACATGCTTTCATATTCTGACAGACGTGGACGAATCCAACAGGATAATATGACACCCCACAGTTCTACAATAGCTACCGCGTGTCTCGAGGAGTATTCTTCCGAATTTCTTTCCCTCTCTTGGCCATCTAATTCTCCAAACATGAACATCATCGAGCATCTAGGGAATGAGTTTCAGTGTGTTGTCATTAGGAATCTCACTCCCATGGCTCTGTGCACTACTCAGCAAGAATCCTGGTGTGAAAACAGTTTGTATGTAAAAGAATTTACTCAAACAATTGTTAGAAATGTATATAGAGTGAATATGAATATTATAGAATGATGTTTCCTCGTCTTCAATAACACTAATTATTAATTTACAGATATGACGCAGATCCTATCTACGAGAAGGAAGTGACCACCATTTCAAATTTTACGAACTATTACTATTAATTTTAGAATAAAATTAATATCACCACCCCAGATTAAAATATATTGGGAAAAAAAGATACAGCAGACGCTAAACATTTCGTCGTTTCATTCTTTAGCAAATACGGGAAAAGAGCTTATAATTCGTTTCAACAATTGCAGCACATGTAAACGCCCAGATTACATTAAAAAATTTATGTTATGAATTATTATAGCTGCCATATGAGTTTCTTCTTCTTTTTTTAACTATTTGTGCCAAACTGATGTTTTTGAAGACCAAGTTGAGTAAAATTTTGCTTATTTGGCCTTTAAAACACCATATACAATACACTCCCGATTGTCCGGTTCGCATCAATTTTACCTAATTTGCTATTCTCTCTCTCTCTCTCTCTCTCTGTGTGTGTGTGTGTGTTGGCGAGACCGTTCGATCTACTGTACCCAACTTGGTACATATATACCTGGGGGGGGCAAGAATAGGCCCCATTTTAGAATGTTTAATTAAAATTTTAATTAATTAAAAATTAAGCAAAATGATGTTTTTTTTTGCTATAACTGCTGAAAATATAACAGCACAAAATTCATTTTTGCATCACGCTAAAGCTAAAAAAACTATCGTTTCAATGATACTAATGCTTCGACTTATAAATAAAAATTCTGTTTTCAATGCATTTTTAAACATTAATGAAATCGTATTTTTTACCATTTAATTCTTATAAAAATGTGATCTTATCTGTACGAGGATCTCAAAAATTCAGCTTTTAATAACGTGTAATTATCACGTTTATAAAAATTCTGATTAAAAAAAGTTAACTATTACCGCAAATGAAATCTAGGAAAATTTCCTAAAAAATGAAACCTAGAAATTTTACAATATATATATTATTAATTCAATTAAACAGTTTTATTTAAGACGAATATGGCTTAATATCTAGAAGACATTTTCTACGATCAAATCATAACAGCTAATTTGAAAAACTTTTGTAATATACATACCTTTCTTTATCAATGATGTAAGTGACTTATATAATTATTTTCTTAGTAAAGTGAGGTAAAAACTGCTGATGAATTACAACTTTTAAATTTTTACATGTATCATCGTCTCTGCGAATCATATTTAACAAAATATTCCTGAGACAATAAGAACTTAAATAAAAAAGTGGTAATCCGATCAACTAAATCAATCATTAAAGTAGGCCAATTTATTAAATTTGGATATAACCATTCTATAAAAACCGGCGATTTTGGATCATTTTATCGACCATCTGAAAGAAGCCATTAAAGTTTCTCAAGAGTAATTGATCTAGATTATGAAAATGTTGATTGTTCTAATCTTGAAATATTCAGAACTGAATAAAATGGTCAGATATGATCGCAGAAGATAGAAACGTTTATTTATTTATTTGAAAGTTGAAATATAAGGAAAATTTTACGGAATATGAATCTATAAGACCAAATGACAGTCTGAAATTTAAATTTTAAAATTTTGTTAAAGTATATTGATAAACCAAACAAAGGAAACATTTATATACATTGAAAAATAAAATTAAAAACTGAATATTTCATTGAATCCGGGAATTGTTTGCTGAATGATTCTTTTTGGGATAGTATAAATAATAAAAATTTATAATACTTCGCTTTCTGTATTGAATATAAAACTTCAATGTCTGACTACTCTGATTTC
>JAOUZG010044511.1:0-45575 GCA_026289955.1 Argiope argentata
GGGGGGTGTATAAATTACTAGCTTTTTATACGATGAAGGATACATTCTTTCTGCCAAAAACCTTGCCAAAGCGTCTAACTACATTTTAAATTTGCTGCTTGCCTTTTATTAAAGGCTATGTCTTCTCTTTTAAGTCTGTTCCTCTTTTTGCATTAGTCTTATAGATTTTTGAGTCCATTCGAGAAAAAAAAGCGTTTAATGCGCCGTTTAATCTCTTTTGTTCTCCGAACGTTCTATGCTTTTTATTTTCCAGCCAAGCATTGCTTTTCCACATGTTTCAAACAGAAAACCCACTTCCTAAATCCATTATCATTCCCCCAGTCATCATAAAAAAAGACTGGGGAAAGATACTGCATCTAAAATATTTTTCAAAGTTTAAGAATAAGAGATGCTTATATATTCCCCCCCCCCGTTGTAATATTTCAGAATTTCAACCGAATCGCTTATTGGGCATTGAAAGATTGGATGACTGGTAAATGGATTTTTTTGGCAGTAAATTGAATTATTTTTAAAGTCTGATAGGCTCTTTCTTAAGAATCTGATTCGATATTTGAAAAAAAAATTAAACTATAAAAGTTTTGAAGTTCATTTTTTTAAATGATCTAAAATTTAATGCAGCATGAGATTTATTAAATTACTCTACCTATCATTTTAGATTGTGATTTTCGATTCAATAGCTTTATTATACAAATGAAAAAAGGAGGTAGTTCAATGACATTCTTTTTTTTAAAACAATAGTCGAATTCAATTGTAAAAAAGTGAAGGAATATTCTTCAATACTCTTATTCATGCATCTTTTGTACGAAACTAATATCTATTTAAAAAATATCGCCATATATAAATTCAACAACGCAAATCGGGAAAAGAAAATAGGAAATCGTTAGCAAAGAACATAATAATAAAAATAATAAATTAAAAATTAACATTCTCTGCGGCAAATGCAAAATAGAATTGCAAGAGTAAATGACAAAAAAAACGTTAAAAAATTGTTGAAACCATTAAAAAGAAGTCAGAATATTTACATCTGTGGGTTTTTTTTCATTCTTTTTAAGCTACTTTGATGACAATCAAACCATTTTCCTATTAATTGCAATGAAAAGTATTGTATTGTTAAATACTTTAAAATACAATTGTATTGTATTGTAAAGTATTGTACTAATTGCACTGTAAAGAATATAAAAAATGCATTTTAATTATTTTTAGCATTATTCTCATCAACAGTTTTTGCATTGAATTGTTTACTGGCATTATACATTTAAATTGAAGAAGAATCCTTTACTTCAATATTTCAAATATACATAACTAGTTTGTTACACAACTTCATCAATGCTTAAGTGAATCTGAAATAAAATATGTTGTAGCAATAAATGTGTGAATTAAAACCAGGTTTAAATGACTCTTTATATGTAAAATAAAGATTAATTTCAGTTTGTTCCTGTACTTTCTAAATTTATATTTTTCTTTTTAAACGAATTTTTTTTTGGGGGGGGGGGTTCTCCAATTGCGTGTGTAAATTCTTAAAATTTCATGTTTCAATCAGTTGTTTCTTTTACAATAATCATCTTTAACTCAACATAATCCTTAAATTGACATAAATGAGCATTATTAAGAACAATAACTTTTATCTGATTATTAAAAGAAAATAAACCCTTAAAACGTTTCATAATTTTTAACAGAAATATATGTTAAATTAAATCATTATGTATATTGAATCCTATTATTGGAAGTTGTGATGCATAATTTTAACTCTATTCGCATTCAAAACAAAATCTTTTTTTGTAAAAATAACTCCGTATTATTTCTGAATATTTGTAGATCAAATTTGTGAGATAGTTCAAATAACAAATTTAATTTTATGTGAATTGGAATCATATTAAAAATTATCATGTCAAATTATTTTTTTAAAAATTAAAAATTCTTTATACCAATTGCATTTTTCCAAATAGATAAATAATAGCATTAAACATCTCTTTTACATTCTTTAAAAAGGAAATTAAAAAATAAAAATATGTTTAAACTTTTCATATAAGATTTTCATGCATTTTTCCTCTTTAAGAAAATAGTTTCCGAAATACAAAGAGTAATTAATTTTAGTTTATATTCCCTTTTTATGCGCGCATCGATAACTTCCTATTCCTAAACAAATATTTTAATAGTCTTTTTTATTTAAAAAGTTTAACAATTAAAATAATACATTATTTAATAAAAATTGTAAAACATAATAATTTATTTCATCAATGAAAGTAATATTAATTTTAAATATCCTGAATATTTAGAAATTAGTTCTAAATATTCATGAATAATGTTTAGTTCATTGTAAATATCATAATATTCTAAAAGGCACGCATATACTGTTCATAAATATTTAGAAATAAAATTCATATTATTTTTAAATACCAGAAACTCTGTTAAATGCATGAACTGATATACAGTTTTCTGAAATAGAATGCATTTTCTCAATTTTTTCAAAAGTAGAAAAAGTTGTGTTGTTAATATAATATTAACAGCAGACGATAATGGAAATGTATGTCATATAGAAAAAATTGAAGAAAAAAAAGAATGTGAAGGATTCCGATTACAATATATTTTGCTTTTTAATTGTTTAGCGGAATCTTTTCATAATTTTGTATTATTTTATTATCCTATTGGTGATTAAAAAAATAAATCACTGAACACATTTTATTATTTGTAATTAAATGCTTTTATCGATTTATTTTTCGAACTTCATTTTTGAGCTCATACTGCAAACTATACTGCAACGTATAACATTTTCGTAAATTATGTAAACCAAACGATTTATATTTTACGATTTGCAAAAGATTTATATTTTTATTTTGCTATGTTTCAAGTTTATAGAGCTAAGAATGGCATTAATATTAATTTAAGAATTTCATTACCGAACATTTCATAGGAGTAAAAGTGCCGTATAAATCTGAAAAATTCTTACTTTTTTTCATATTTTGTGAAGAATATATA
This sequence comes from Argiope argentata, assembly GCA_026289955.1. NCBI lineage: Eukaryota > Metazoa > Arthropoda > Arachnida > Araneae > Araneidae > Argiope > Argiope argentata. The sequence continues at coordinate 2,977 of JAOUZG010044511.1, forward strand.
AATGTTTAATCTTCCGTGTTTTGTTGTATGTTGATGCTGAAATTACTGTTTAAGTGCATGAAGACAAACATTATTTCATCTAAGTAAGTATTAACTTTTATTAATTATTTAAGTTTGAATTTTTCTCGTCATATTTCTTAATTATTAATGCATTGTGTTAGCTGTTTATTTATTTCACATGAATATGTTTTCTTGTCTTACAAAGTAAAAAAAATCAATTTAATTAAAAAAAATGTTATTGCATTTTTAATCGAACATACTACCTTTTTAATTAAATAATATTACTTATAGAACTATCATTGATTTTTTTTAAAAAAAAATTACAATTTTTAAAACGTATAACATTAAATATTTTATTATTTATTAAATGTGCTTCAACAATTTTATGTTTTAATTGAGATGAAATTTACCTTTGAAGCTGTTGGTAATTTCGATTTATTTTCTTATAGGTTTTTTTAAACCTTATAAAGCAGATGTATTTTTAAAACATCCATTTTTGATTGATAAAAAAGTGCTATATATTTTTAAAAAAACTATTGGCAATTTTATTTAAATAATATTTTAAAAAGCGCATTCATATTCTTAAACTTAAAAAAATTAACATTCACGCTTTTAGAGAAAATATGTATAAAAATTATTTTTCCTGATAAATATCGTATATATCAATTGAAATTATTTTTAAAATGTTAATTCAATTTATGTAATACTGAATATATAAAATAATGCATTCACACTAAACATTGTTTTTCTTCTAAACTTTAAATTATGATCCAAGAATTTGGAGAATAAATATTTATTTTTGCATTAAAAATATAAATATATATGTGTATTAAAACTGTTTGTAAATTAATTTTAAATAAATTAGAAAAAAAAACAAACAAATTAAAATTACCAAAAAATGCTCGTCCAAGTTCTACGTGTTTTCTACACCATTGTCTTAACTACTATGCTGTTTGCACTTTGGTAATGATGGCTTATGAATAGTATATAAGCTATGCAGAATGTTTTAGGAAGAATATCTCGAAATTGTATGGCTATTGCTCTTTAATATTTTCATGAGTGGTAATCTAAATGTATACTACCTTTAATCACCCCTTGTTAATATTACAAGATCCCTTGTTGATATTATAAGAAACAATATCACCTGATTATAAATCATTTTAAATATATTTAAGATTTATTTGGTATTAAAAAATCTATAAAATTATGACTAATATTGTTCCATTGTGGTTTTTAGTTTTATTAATTTTCGTGCTTTCTGACAAAAAGATCGGTAATTATTTTCCAAATTTTACAATTTAAGGTCATTATAAAATTTGAATAGTTATCTTATCTATGGTGCAAGACTTCTTACTGTAAAATTATTTCCCTAATTTTTTCAGTTATTTTAAAGATTTGCTTTTAATTCTGGTCACCTTAAATCGCAAACAAATAATTCCATTTAACATTTTCTTTAATTGTAGTGATATGCGATAATTTAAAAAGCTTATGATGTTTTCTTTAATTGTAAATTAAAACACATATTAAAAACAAAATTGAAAATATTGATGACTCTTCGGCAGTGTTATATCTCAATAAGAAAAATAGTTATTTGTTTTAAAAATACATTTTCCCGTGTACTGACTTTATGTTCTCTGTCTACGCGGAGTTGAATAATAATTAATGTATGGGTCAAACTCATGTAATATTTGACACAAATCTATTATTTCGGTAAAGACAATGAACTAAATTTATAGCTATGTACCTCACTGTACTTATTAGCTATTATTTTCCTATATGCATTGAAAGGATAGATAAATAAACTGACATAATTTGGATAAAATCGAAATATTTAATAAGCCTAGAATGCCATGCATCACAATAATTTTGGGGATAGAAAATATTTTGACATTTGTAACTATTTTCTTTGCAAATTTTCTATGTGATCTATGGAATCTTTCTTTTCTAAAATAATACAAATGGAAAAAAAAGTATGGAAACGGCTAAAGAAAGAAATACATTTTCTATCTTGTATCAAAATAATAACATTTTAACAGAAGAAATGTTATCAGGCTTTTTAACTTTGGAAAGGGATTATGTGTGGAAAATAAATAAATATTTCTAATGTTTGCCTGAAAAAGCATTTACAATCTCCATCATTCAAGTATTCTCATTTCAAGGATCCAACTTAAAGCGGGAAATTTTTTTGGGTTTCGATATTTCGGATATTCGAGTTCGATGTACTTGGAACCAGAAGTGTTACAAATACGTGTAAATTTAAAATGCCAATTAACGTTTAATAAATTACTCCAATGACTCGAATTGGTGATGATTTTGAGAAAGGATTTGAACATTCCTTATTATTTATAATAATCATTATTTCTTAAACATTAATTTGTAAAAAATTATTGCAATTTTAAAATTGTTCTTTTATTATTTCGTCAAATGTATTTTAAAAGAAACTTTCATTATATTTCGCAAATTTCTTTATAACATAAATGAAAACTGCCATCTAAATCAAACGTTTCAGTAATTCCAAAAGATGTACCATTAGGTAATAACAGTAGGTGATAATAATTGCAAATTACATAGTTTAATTTCTGTATTGAAAGAAATATAGTATATCTATTATGAATATCTTGTTCATGATAATATAAAAATTATTGTTTTTGATTTCAAAATAATATCATAATTTTATTGGATCAAAATTAGAAGGAAAGTAGATACTATCATTTATTGGTTATTAGCCTGACATCTTACTAATAAATTTGAAAACACTCAACCTTATCTGAATTACGATCAAACTAGCTAATATGCATTTTCATTTTTGAATTTCGGTTTCATCATTTTATATTGTAAATACATCATGAATATTAGTAACATATGATTAATATATTTATCTGAAATGTTCTATTCTTTTTCCCATCAATCAAACGAAAGCACAACTTTGGTTTCAAATCTTATTCTTTTTTTTTATCTCAAATGTTATTTCGTGCGTAACTGTCATTCCAAAACACTAACTGTAAACCCTATTCCCAACAATATATTTAAAACGACCATCACCGTGATTGTTTTTATTTGAGGTATCTTTCTTCCGTTGTTTTGCAGGGGGGATATGATGAATTCGGTGCGATTTATTTCCGGTCAGAATATGAGTAATTGGGATGAGGGAGGGCCGAATTTGTGACAGCATGATGGAATATTTCATTAACCCAGAATGCATTAGGTTCCAGATCGGAATCATTCCTTTCTGAAAGTCCTTTATCGAGCGCATGGGAACAGGTCTGACCTGACAGATGGAATTTCTTCTGACGTAAAGTTTCAATTTTTCATTTGGCCTTCGTTCCTAAATGGGCAACTTAAAAGTTTATAATGGAAGAAATATTTTGATTGATTTTAATAAAAAAGCCACATGGTAAAATATCCTTTCTTCCGCGAATAAAATGAAAGATGCTATGCATCTTACAAGATCAGTTATGTTTTCGTTTATGAAAAGTATTTATGTATGCAAAATATATTGACGGACTTTAGCGATTTCGAGAGGAAGGGAATTTTCTTAAAGTTTCATTCTGTTCCACATTGAAGGTTTATTCTTTCTGCTTTGTAACAACGACTCTAACAGATGTATTTAATTTTATGTCCTGCAGTAAAAATACGCATTCTTTTCCGTAAGCTGGAGTTTCTTGATATTAAATATAAAAGATATTTTTTTCATAGAAATATGTGTGCTAGAGATTGTTTCTAAAAACAAATCTTATGACTTTTTCTGAAGAATATTTTAAAATGTTTTAATAATTTTATTAGTTATTTTTATTATTTATGCATTTCTAATTCTCTTAAATTAATATCTATTAAATATTTCTTTGAATATTAATTCCAATATATAAAATTCTCCTTATAATATTATTTATCCCATTTCCTAAATTTTCTGAAGAATTTTGGTCCATTTGGTTAAAATTAACAAATTAAGAACTTGTATTAAATGTTTATTACTGTTATATTAAATTAATCAAACACTATATTTTTAAGGAAGGAATTTTTCATAGCTGTAGCTATTAAATCAAACATAAAAGTGTTTTAAAAATTTCTGCTGCTTAACCAACTTCATTTCAGTGTAGGCGCTTTATAGGAAATGAGAATGATTTCTCAAATTTACTTTTTTAAATAATGCATAGTAAATTAGGAAATATTTGAGTCCCAAATAATGAGCTTAGGAACTATTAGAACGTCCTAATATTATCCGTTAGGAAATATTATAAGTTTAATCAATTTAAAATAAAATTATCGAAGAATTTTTCTGAAATCATTGTAATATTATAAGCAGGTTATTTTTAGTTCATAAGCAAAAACAACATTTTGATCTTTATGAATACCAGTCTAATACACTCACTGAGCAATGTATTAGAATCCCAAGATCAATATTTTATTGGACCTCCTTTTGCACGGGTAACTGCTCCGATTTATTTGGTCATCGAGTCTACAAGTTTCTGGAGTGCATTGACATCCGGAGAATACCATGCATTGACTATGCAGCTTTTTAGATCTTGTAAATTGAAGGGGAGAGGAAAGTGCTCCCGGATGCGTCTTTCGACGATATCTCAGACGTTTTCTATGACATTAAAATCCGGGCTACGCAGTGGCCAGGGAAAGTGTTGGAATTCAGATTGATGCTCAGAGCACCAATTTTGAGCCTTTCTGGCATGATGTATAGCTACATTATCGTTCATGAAGTATCCGTCGCCATCAGGATAAAAATGCAGTATTGCAGGGTTCACTTGCTGTACCAGTATATCTAGGCATCGCATGGCCGTTTGTTTACCCTCAAGGAATACCAGGGTGCCAATTCCATGCCGGCAGAATATGCTCCATATCATGATACTCCCTCCAAACCCTTGCATAGTGCGAGTGAGGCAAGATGGATTAATGGCTCCGTCGTATTCTCGCCAAATTCGACATCTTCCATCAGTACGAAATAAGTTGTAGGATGATTTATCCGATCATATTACCCGTTTCCAATCCTCAGATGCCCAGTGTCATCTTTCCTGACACCACTGCAAACGATTTTTTGCTAGTCTGGCAGAATTGAGTGGTTTTCTCACCGGCACTCGACTATGCCTTCCTATCCTTTGCAATTCTATGCTCATGGTTCGAGCTGCAATCTGTTGGGAAGAACCTTGGTTGACGAATTGTGTCAATTGAATTACTGTAGAGTCCCTTTTCTGCCGTACAATTCGTCGAAGACGACGCCGATCACGCTCCGTGCTCGAACTACAGTTACGTCTTCTAGAGAAGGACTGTGGGTTCTGATTCCAACTTATGAAATCCTTTAATATGGCTGTTTTTGAGAACCCATTGAGATCTGCCGTCTTCGAAATCGAGGCACCTGATAAATGGGCACTAACAATAAGTCATTTTTCAAATGGTGAAATAAATTACTGTTTGTCCCATTTCACTTCATGCATCATGAAAAAGACTCTAACACCTTACTTATACTAGCATTTGAACCACGTGAAACCTATGTCATAACAAAAAAAAAAAAAAACTTGCATACTTCACTCCTAGCACGCATTCAAATGCAAATCTCAAGGGTTTCTAACTCATTGGCCAGTGAGGGTAGTAAAAGTCTGAAAACACAAAGCAGACCCATTCTGCAAACTATTCCTTAAGTGGTCCATGATCTAGAATTGCAGTTAATCAAGTTGTTCTAAAATTCCTGTTCAGACTTATTATGATCAATGGCAACACAAGATGTCACCATGAGAAAAGCTACAAAGTAAACCACGCAACTAAATAATCCTGAGTTTAACTCTATTTTTAAAACCCTTGTAACATTATTTGATTTTAAATCCCATTTATTGATCTTTAGTGTAAGAAAATTCTGTGATTTAAAATGAAAGTACTTTAATTTCAGTGAAAAATATTATTCGTATAAAGTCACTAATATATATACCTTAGTGGAATGGACTGTGATAGATTTCTGTATAGTGTTAGGTTGAATATGACTGACGTTAAGTTGATTAGAGAAGTAAATGAGCTCAATTCTAGTAATTTATCTACCGTTATACGATGTAGGGTCTTTCGTTAAGGCAAAACACCAAGTTATCAAAACAGCAATGACCTTTCTCGAATATAGATAGAAGAAATATATAGATTTTTCAGGTTTCAAATAATTTTCATTTAGGTGGTTCAGCATTATTTATTAAGGTTTTTTATTTTGGAAATATTAATTTCATATTCTTCAAGGACTTTTCTTCATAATTGACTTTTTTTTCTTAGGAATTTCTGCATTTTGAATTCATATGAGATTTATTTAAGGATTTCTTTTATGCAAAATAGAAATTTAATTATCTACAAGCCAGCTTGTGTCCTTCGTTTCTTTTATGAAAACATATAAACTCTGATTTTTGCTTTATATCTTTTATCATACGAATATTTTAAATTATTTTCTGCGAGAATACCTTATCTGCTTCTTTTATTATACTCTTATTAGTTTACGTTATAAACACAAGCAAACCGACAAGTTTATCTAATGTTCTTAAAACAAAGGATAATTGAATGAAGACGAATATTTATATGAACATAGAAGAATAATTTGACATTACCCCATATAGTTTTTCTCTGCAGTTTTTCTATATCATAGCATATAAACATACAAATTCTAATATTATAGAAATAATTAATCTATTGAAAAAGCGTCTGTAGTTTTTCATGAAGGTATGTGAAATTTAAGAATTAGAGAAGAGAGTGTTTACACTTTATAAAATATTTAAAGGAGATTCGAATCTCTAATTTAAAATGCCAAAGCAAAATAATGCTTTAGGCTTAATTTTGCTGCTTTGTTTTATTTTAAAATCCAACCTTAAATGTATAGAATACATAATTTACACTTTCAAACTCTTTTCTACGCGCCCAATATTTTAAATAACAAAAAGTATAATTATAAAACATATTTTTTTTAAAAATATAATAAAACGAAGGGAATAAATCGTCAAAAAATCTATGTTATTATCTGTTTAAAGTATTAAAATCAAAATTATTATTTATATTCATAAATCTATAAATGGCTAATTTGATGATTATGAATTTCAAAATTTGAAACACAATTTTGGATTCATGGTCATTATTAATCTTCACTGCACGGAATTAAACTCTTTAATTTCTATAGAAAAATATTTGAATCATTTTAAGATATAATAACAAAAATTTATAACTGCATCTGTTTTTTCACTTAGTAGTATAAATAAAAATTACCTTGAAATGCCATATATGATATACCATATTTATATCATACTGACCATTAAAATTAATTACAAAATCTTGGATTATACTTTAGAATAATTATATATTTAAAATTTAAACGTTTTTTAAAATATCTAAAAAAATTTGGACATTTTCATAAATTTCTAAAATTGAGAATCTCAGAATCCCTCAAAAGGGAAATATTGTAAATAAATTTTTAACATGTGGTATTATTAGATTAGAAAACTCTTTCTATTTAAATTTTTTTAAATCAATTTCTTCAAATTTATTAAATTATGGTTATAGTTAAAATAAATCTTGCATGCTTCTAAGAAAGTTAGAAAACACTTTTTCACTATCTGCCGGCTTCCATCCAATATAAATTATGTTCAATTAAATAAGAAATCTATATCTTCTTTTGAATACTTCAGAGAAGAATTTCGATAGGAATTTCAGATTCAACGGAGTGCTTGTAAAGTAATCTTTCAAATCATGGCTCATGGCATTCTGAATAGTGTTAAAAAAAGAATGGAAATAGTTTTAAGAGTCAGAAGAAAAAAACCACATGGCAGAGGATGATCAATCTTCTGACAGTCACCAAGACTTCTTTCTGATGGTATACAACAATTACTGATAGACTGGCTCAATGGTTTAATGCATGCGATGCTCAAATAAACAGATGAGTTTAAATATATATGATAAACCTGCGTCTGATTCAATTCTATTTACGTGAAGTTACTATTAAAAATGCCTTTAGATGTTTTGGAATAAAGGAAAGATATAAATATCTTTACAGGGGAAAATATTTGTTTGCATTCATTATTGTTTGAACGGTACTTATTACGAAAGAATATTAGGAGCATTTTTCTTTGAAATTTCCTTTTACTATTCCTAATTTCTTAAAATTGCTAAAAAATCTGCCAGATCGGCTGTCATATGTCATCTATCCAAACACTTCAGTTACAAAGCTGTTTTATTTCTTCCTCTTAAAGAGAATTCTTGTTTATGAATATCTTAGGAAATATGATCGATCACAAATTGTTATAAAAAGTAATATGAAGTATGATGAAGAGAATAAAAAAGATGTTATTAATAAATATTCAAGCAATTAAAAGCCAACTCATTTGAGACGATATAATGGCTCAACATACGAAGAAAAATTTCGAACATATCCGTTGATACTATATGTTAAGCATATCATTTAGAAAAAATATAAAAATATAATTTTGAAAATTAAAATATGCATATTTTTTTCTTTCCAATTTCTCATGAAATTGCTGATAGATATTGTGAGAAATAGTATTTTAAAAACAATGAATTATTTCCTATATTCAAATAATTTTCCTGAAATACATATATTCTTTAAGACTCATTTCCCTCATCTAAAATTAACTCACGTCTGAAATGAGACTGATATCTTCTTTATCTTTATCTTTTCTTATAATAAAGCACAATGTGTGTGTGTGTGTGTGTGTGTGTTGGCGCTGTTCAGGCCAGACAGTTCGACATACAGCTACCAAATTTGGTATATGTATACCTTGGGTGCCGGGAATAGGCACCTCGGAGCCCTTTTTTGAATTTTTAATTAAAACTTTAATTAATTAAAAAATGAGCGAAATTTTAACGCTTTTTCGCTATAACTTCCGAAAATATTACAGCACAAAATTAATTTTTGCAACAAGTTAAAGCTCAAAAAATTAGCTTTTCAATGGTACTGATGTTTTGAAATATAAATTAAAAATCTATTTTTAATAAATTTTTGCACATTTAATTTAATTGTATTTTTCAACAATTTATTTCGCATAAAATAATAATAACATTTCATCTTCACGAGGATTTAAAAAAAATCAGCTTTTAATAAAATGTTGCCATCACATTTTCAGAAGTTCTGATTTTTTTTAAAAAGTTAATTACTACCAAGAATAAAACAAAATTATAACTTCCATCACGTGATTATACGAAATGAAATAAATAGGAAATGTGATATTTTTTATACAATAAATGCAAGAGAAAATTGTTCTTGATCGTTTGCAATATCAAAATTATTAATTCAATTAAAGAATTAAAATAAATAAAAATACATTACAAAAGGGTGACAGTTAAAACTGAAAAAGAATTTTTAGAAAAGCACCAAACGATAATCTTCTGAAAGCGAGATTATTTAAAAGCAAGAAATTTTAAACGAACTTAAAGATGACGTCATTTTAAAGAAACGACGAATAAAAGGCAATTGATAATCAGCAGTAGTAGAATATTTTTGCATTCTTTTTTTTTAATTTTTAAAACAATACGACATGTTTTGGGTTGTTACTTTTACTTATGTGAAGAAGAAATTTTGTGAAAATCAAAGAATTCGCCTTCGTGACTGTAATTTATCTCCTCATTTTAATGAATCATACGAAAAACTATTAACGAAGCATACATAATATTAAAGCTATACTGGTTAATGCTGGTCAGCTATTTTAAAACACATCTTCTTTAAGACAAGCATACCTAATAATTAACAATTCAAAATTTGTAAAAGCATATAGAAATATTTTTACGCGCATATTTCGGAGACATTAAAACTTTTTAACCAAAACAATGTCATGTTCTCTGACGAGAAAAAATAAATCAACTATCATTCCAAATTAAACATATAAAAATGTCATTTTCGGCACGTGTCTGTATAAAATGAAACATGATATTTTTGGAAAATAAATCGATGGAAACGTTTTTTATGATATTTTACTATACATATATTACTAATCCAATTAAACAATTTTATTTAAGGCAAATATGGCTTAAAATCTACAAGGCATCTTCTGTAATCGGAGCCCAACATCAAATTTCTTAATTTTTTGGGGAGAGACATAAATTTCTTACAAATGGTCTAAGTGAAATATATAATTAGTAGATTGAGGGGGAAAATGCTGATGAATTAAATTTTTACATATAACATATGCTCTTTGAATGATATTTAACAAAATATTCTAGACACATAAGTACTTAAAATAAAAAAGTGGCACTCCAACCAACTAAATCAATCATCAAAGCTGATCGATCTATGAAATTTTCAACATAACTATTCGATATAAATTGGCGATTTTAGATCACTTTATCAAGATATCAAAGAAGACAATCAAGGTTACTCTCGAATAATTGGCCCAGATTATGAAAATGATGATTGTTCTAAACTTGCAATATTCAGAACTGTAAAAAATCAGCCAGATTTGATTGCAGAAGATAGAAATGTTTATTTATTTATTTAGAAGTTGAAATATTAAAAATATTTTACAAATATGAATCTTTAAGACCAAAGGAATTTAAACCATAATTTTTTGAAATATATTTATAATCCTAAAATAAAAATGTTATTATTGAGAGCATTTATATACATCTAAAAATAAAGTTAAAAACTGAATGTTTCATTTAATCTGTGAAATGTTTGCCGTATAATTCCTTGAGATATTATAAATTATAAAAAATATATATAATGTTTCAATTTCTGTAGTGACCATAAAACTTCAATCTCGGATTACTTTGCTTTCAGATCTTAGTTTCATTTAAAGACACGCTTGGATTGAGTAAAGAGATCTTTATATTAATTGAAGTTTCATCATTTCCACTTTGATTTAAAACTGGATTTTACGTGCACTGATAAAAAATCAGAGAGAAATGCGAAGTTCCAAGATCAGGGTTGCTTAAGGCCTACATAATAGAATAAATGAATATGACTATCAAAATTTGAAGGTTAAAAATATTTTGTTGAAAAATTTATTATGAGACCAAGTTATATATTTAAAAAAATTGATAGAACCCTTTAATCAACAATAATATTGGCGAACCGGCTGGTCACCAAAGGCGGCTAGTTGCTCATAAAAATAATTATTTAGAATTCCTTTTTTTGCAATATATAGAAGAAGATTTCGGTCATAAGATGGAATGGTATGAGATATAATTATTTAATGAGTCTTCTGTGCTTGCGGTCATAGTGCACTTTACACCTATCGAAATAAAATATAATTCCGATGATAAAACTTGAAAATTTTAAAGGAGGCAGGCTGACTCAGATACTATATGTGTTATTGATCATCTCGGTCAGATCAAAAGAAAGAAAATTCTCTCTCAACTTTTCTGATTCCTCAAAAATGGATTGCGTTTTGTATTTCGCTTCGCAACATAACATATCGAGCTATCAAATATGAAGCTTTACCAATTTAATTTGATTTACTGCGTCTAAATTCTAGTACATATCTATAATTTTAATATTAATACACCAAACTAAATTCCATCTGTTGAATCTTTTATTTTTCGCCTTCAGATTTTAAGTGGTAAATTAACTATCTGGCAATCAACAAATCCGTTTATATGCATAATTAATGCAAAATTCGATATTTATTTTTAACTCAAATGAATCATTACGTTTTCAACAATACATTAAATATTTGAAATATGGATTTTTTAAATTGAAATAGTTTTTAAACGAAAGAGTGTGTAAACATCTTATAATTAAATACCTTGGCGATTAATACTATCTATTAGTATGCGTGTGCAAAAAAGAATAAAAAAATCTTCGCATACTTCCAAATGGCAATTAACTCAAACTCTAATATATAAACTAAAACTGAAATATAAATCTTCTCAAAATGCTGCCATCTAGAAAAAAAATTTCAAGCATAAAATTTTATTACTAATTTTCTAAAGGATATATTCCTTAAAGCGACCAGGGACCTTTAAAATGACTTTTTGCAATTTTCACCTTAGCTTTCGAAACAAAAGTTGGGATTAATCTTGAAGTTAGAGTACGAAATATCAAAATTAACCAATATAATAACCCAAAACCACTGATTTTTTAAAAAAGATGAAGTAGTTTTGAGTTATTACATTGGTTAATTTTGATATTTCGTACTCAAATTTCAATATTAATCCCAACTTTTGTTTCAAAAGGGCTAGAGTAAGTATTAATAAAAATTGGAGAGCTTTCGAACAAATTTGGAGAGACTGGATCATTTTTCGTTAACCTTATTTATAGCTAATATAGTATTATATTAATTACCTAACGCATAAATAAATTAATATATTGCTTTAAAATTTTGTGTGTCATCTCCTATAGTGTTACTCTTAATGCCTGTAAAATTTCAAATTGCTAAGGTGAAACTTGAAAAAAAAATCATTTTAAAGGTCCCTGGTCGCCTTAATGGCTTTTTTAAAACAAAAAATACCCTTTTTATCTTTCTTCACTATTTAATTCCTCAACAGTGATTTGACTGTTTAATATTCAGAAAGTAAATGCATTATTGATAATTCCAGCTGCTTAAAAAAGTATGTATGCATTCCAGTATCTTTCCATTCTTGGAATAGCAAGCAAAATGATGTTCTTTACTAAAAAGTTTCAAGACAGAAACCGCAACCGGAACTTTAATCAAGCAAAGCAAACGAAATGTCTGCGATGACAAAAAAAAATGTTAAAAAACTTATCTAATATAGTAAACTTGATTCTTGGCTGCGGAAAGATATTTGAACTGTCAGAAGAGTCTTCTTCGTCTAACCCTATATACTGGCGAAAATTTCCCAATGCCAGCCTGTCAAAGTGTACTCATGTAGGAAAAAAGTTGTTCTGACAACTAAGGAAAAAATGAATGAAAGTCGTGAAAGTGCTTATTACTTCTTTTCTGAAAAAAAAAGAGAAAAAGAAGGTAGGATTCTGGTTTGGGACAGAAATTAATTATCAGACAGTAACTAAACTATCTTCATATCAACTCTTCATTTGAAAATCTTAATAATCTGACTAACGAAATGCAATTAATTTTTAATCCTTTCTACTGCTATATTGTATAGTTTCTGGTAGACTTAAAATTTCTAATCTAAAAAAACAGCTACTTCTTAATTATTTGTTTTTAGTAGAATATTTTTATTTCGAAATTATTTTTAAGATATTAATTTGTGATATGTATTTAGAAAAAATATCCACAATTTAGATGTTCTATTTTAGATATCTATACTAAGCAATCAAAATTACATTATCCTTTTGGCATGGATTCATTTTATTTCCATGTAGATTTTCGTTCTGAAATAATAATTATATCAACGTTTTTTAATTTTTAAAAGGATTTCATGAATGAATATGCTAATAATAATAATAATATGAGAATATAGAATTGACAAAATTGGCATTTGAGCCGATAATTACTCTCAATCTCACAATAAAGAGAGAAATTTAATAAAAATATAATGTGTACATTACACTCATGTACCAATGTATATGTACATGAATGTAAATGTTTGGAATCGGATATTAAAACTTGAAATTTCCTGCTTCTGCTGTGATCGCCATTATGCTTTTGGGATTCCATTTCAGGGCGAAGGATGAATGAATAATATTGTTACGTTTTTAGCGTAGCGGGTTCGGATTGAATGGACTTTATTTGAGGACAGCACAAACAAATTTATTTACAGCTATTTACAGGTATATGCAGGATGACTTGAAAAAGTAAATCTTCAGGAAACACAATCCAGTAATAATTAGTCACTTACAGCGTAAATGCAAGTCTTACGCACAATAAACACGGTTTGCAAAACAGCTATAGTATAGCACAGCAACAGTCAATCTCAGCGAGCTCAATAACACAGCGTTAACAGCAAACGCAAACACAGCTCACTAATAACAAGCGAAAATCTACTAGTCCAGCAAACCGCTTCTCTTCTTAAAGAGCGATCCTCTCAACGAATTCACTCACTGACTCCTTTTACGGCAACCTTTCCCTTATATAGCCGGACCCACGTCACCAGAGGAAACGCGTCGCAGCCAGACTTGACTCGGGGTTACCAGAATATTCCTCCCGCCAAGTCAACTCGGCTGGCGCGGAGCGCCTTGTGACGCGCCGCCAACGTTTTCACCTTTGGCGAGCGTTAGCGTTCGCCCGCTTGTAACAATATATTGGAATTAAATCTTAAGATTTTAATTAAAAGGAAAATTATTTAACATATTAATAGAATTAAACAAATCTCGATGCAGGTTGAAATGAAAGGAAAAACTTAAATTCTCTTTCAAACATTCTATGTCGTTAAATTCTTCAGGTATAACAGTATAAATAAAGTAAATAGTATATAATTTAACACAATTTATAATGATCTAACTGTTTGAAATTCCTAATATTTGTTGTTGTTGTTGTTCCTTATGGCACTTGCCACGCACAAGCTCGCTGATGTAATCAGCGATATAAGCCTAATTAGCATCTCTAGATTTGTAGTAGCTCCAACTAGGGCAGAGAGTACGACTTTTGCTACTCACTCATCACATTCGCTTGCACAGCCCCTTTTTACAGGAGGGGGCACATTCACACACCCTACATATAGAACACAGAACAACCATGCTCGAACCTTGACATTCGAATCACGGAGAAGACGCGCTACCCCTATCACAGAACACCAACATAATAGTTTTAGTTCATAATTGCTAATACTAAACTGTATAAAATTTTACTGGTTGCTTTTTGACCATGATTTAAAAAATCTACAAAACGATTTTAGAATATTTTAAAACTTCAAAATAACATCATGATATTGAAACTTCGATACCTTTCATTTGTTACTAAATATTTGAAAAATATTAGAATCAAGTATGGCTTTTAAAACCACACAAAATTGTAAATAATTATAATTGTAATTATTATATTAAAACACATTATACTTATATTAAAATAATAACATTGTATTATAATTATATTATAATAAATTAAATTTCTATATTATGTTGTATTTCTCTAAAAGAATAAAAACTACTAAAATCAATAAAAATAAAAAATGAATTTAATTTATAAAACCAAAATAAATTAATAAAGATTAAAATGAAATCTGCTATGCGTATTTCAAAGTATCATGTCAGAATATAATTTCTTGAACGGTCAAGCAACACGTGCTCGTGCAAGTTGAATTATATTTTTTATTCATTTTAATGGTTTCATCGAATGAGCCCCTTTAGTATTGCAAACGATCCAAAAAAACTTTGTCTCGCGTTGATTGTTTAAAAAATAATCTCATTTCCTATTTATTTCATTTCATATAATCGCGTGCTCAAAATGTCATTTTTCTGAGATTTTATTTGCTGTATTATTAAAACTTATTTTTTAAAAAAGTTAGAGCCTTTGTAAATGCGATGGCAACGTGTTATTAAAAGCTGATATTTAGAGATGTCCACGCAAATAACAAAATTTTTATATTCCGCCAACAAAATTTTGTTGAAGCCAATAAACCTCATTCGCAAAATAATATCATGTACTGAAATGATAAGAATTCCACAAAATATGTAAATCGATATATAAAATTTTTCAGGAAGTAAAATTTCTTCATATTTAGCACCCTAGATCCGAAGGAGCAGCGACCGAACATTAACTCCAGAATTATGCATCAGAGGTTAAAAGCCATGTTCCGATAGAATCAACTAATCTTCGAATGTTCATTTCCAAAAAGAAGGCGTTAATGCATTTCGAATATTTATAATGACGAATCGGAACGGTGTATTTCCTCATTATACAGTCGGAGAGCCGAACAGAAAAGGCAATTACCGTTCCATCTCCTGAAACTGCATCAAATCGCCGATGCGTAAAAGGAATGAACAGCAGATAAAAGGCGGGAAAAGAGAGAAACAGAAGAGCGGGCTGAAAAATAAACAAACAAATAAATAAAGGAAAACAATAACTCATTGCGGCATTTACGCAGTCTAATTGACTGCCTAACAAATGACATTGCGCGCCGCATACACTCATTTTAAGGATTAAAACTTAGTGTATGCTAATTACTTGAAGGATGTCTGGGGCGCAGACGATAATTGAATTTTCGACCGGTGGAATATGAAGGCAAAAAATGAGTCATAAAAATGGCAACCGATGTCATTTGTTAGAATAAACGGAAGAAGAACGAAAATTGCTTCAGAACAAGAAGATGGCTCTTTCTATCGTTCGGTTATTATTTTTAAGTCCTTTTTTTTCCTATTTTTATTATATATTTTTTTGTTCTTGATTTTTAACATTTTTTGTCATTATTCTTATTCTTCTCGTCACGAGAGTTTCTAAAATTTTTCTTCTTGGTTTTTTTTTCTAATTATAAGCACTCAGGCTAAGTGGGAAAAGTTTTCGAGCAAGAAAGAAGAATTTCAGATTTTGAGTTATTACAGTGATTCATTTTATATGACTGCAGGAGTTAGTTTGTTTTAAATTTGTTTGTATTTTTGTGTTCGCCCAATTTTCTACATTTTCGGTAATTTAATTTAAGGAGAGAGCAGTTTCTGTTGAAGATTATTCATGAATGTTTTTTTAAATAATTTTTTTATGTCAACGGATGTTTTAGATACTTGTTAGATTATTATTTTAATTGAGTCATTTGTTGCATCACTTAAATGACTTTACTAATGAGATCAGCGTATTAAATAAAATTATTGACCAATTACATTAGAATCTTATTTAAAAATGTAAAGTAAACAAGCTAATGCAAACAATAAGCATAAGAATGCTTGAAAAAAGAAATGTAAGATTTTTATATTTCAATTAACGTTTTTATTTTATCATATAATAAAAGGTATAAAAACTTCAACAACTATGTTTGCAATCAATGAATATGACATGAAAGGAGGTAAACTTAATGGTTAAATTCCTAGTTTTAAATTACAACTGGAAGAATGTTGAAATAAGTTAGAAAAATCTTTAAAAAATACTTTTAACTTTTATTAAATGATAGAGAATTCTTCTAATTCTTTCTTATCTTACTTAACGTAATAGGATTTCATCATTTTTGCATTAGAAAATGATTTTTTTTAAGATTCAGAATTTTTTTTTTTTTTTTTGCGAATTCAATGTATAAAACACAGAGTCTGTGGTATAAAATGTACAAATGAAAATTAGTAAATTATTTATCATTTTTTTCAATGGATAACATTTCTTCCCGAAGTTTTTTTATAATCATGGAATTTGAAGTATAGATTTAATTTATTTCTATATTTATTAAAATGAAATTATTCTGCTCAGTAAAAGTATCAAAATATCCGACGCTTTGATTAGGATCTGCTATTTAAAATCCTTAAAATAAAATTACATCTGCTATATTTTTTAAGTGTGAATTTGACCGTTCTTTAGATTCGGCTGCAGAAAGATTTTATATAAGAAAGAGAAGAAAAATTTAATGCGATTTGAAGCACTGTAAAATCTCTTAGATTTTTGCTCTTTTTATCTTAGTCCTAAACGCAATCTTGAAGTGAATGTACAGAAATCAAACCAAAACAATAACTAAAAAAATGAATAATAAATGAAAGCAGTAAGAAGAAAGATGATTATCGCATCTGGTAAAATATAGTATTTGATTTTGGTTGTTTATGTTACTGCGATTACGCTTACAATTCTAAGGATAACTTGTATTTCCAAGGTTAACTGTTTAATGAGTTTCTGAATCAAAATATTGAATTATATTGCCGGCTTTACTTTTAAACATTTAATAAATAATATATAATTATAAAATTTCAAACTCTAGAAATATATTTTAATTCAGATTTTTATGAGTTTTTTTTTCTGCCAAGCGAAATATAATAATTTGAAATCGTCCCTTATTTCATAGAAACATTCTAAATCAGACTTTCCCGTCAATCAAAATGCTATTCCTAAAACTTATTTGTTTCTTCTTTTTGTAACTGCGAGGGAGAAAAGGCAGTTTAAAATCAGTTTCTTTTCTGCTTGAAAGGAATATTTTCTATTCAAATGTCAATTCTACACATTCTGTTTATTTTATATTAACGTATTATTAGATTATTAACTTTAAATAAAAAGTTTTAGAATCAAATGTTAAAAATATATTGATGTTAATGATAAAAATTGATAAGCATATATAAGCATCTTATAACATTCATGTCAAATAATAAGGTGCTAAATTTTTATATTTTCAAAAGTAGAGTAAAGGATATAAATAAACATATCTTTATTAGAACGTACAGAAAGTCAATTAAAAATTATCAATAGTTAGAGTTTTTATCAATAAAAATGAAATTTAAATAATTTGTTCGCATTATTGTTTGTATTTAAAATTCTTATTCAATAGATTATACGATATGCATAATTTTATTTTAAGAACTTAAAGTACTAGATCATCGAAATACATATTTTATTTAACACTTTAAAAAAATAGTTTGAATTTCTTGTTTAATCCCTTTTTTAAAGTTTAATGTAAAAGTGCGTCAAATTTTCAAAATAGTTTTGCAAAATTTCATTCGGAACTTTAAATATTGATTGATATAAAATAAGCTACTCAAATTATAAAATGATATAACGAAAATTTTATTTATATCATTTTGAAAATTCAAAGGTAATTTTTCCATTATACTAATGTCACCTTCATACAAGGATATTTTCTGTAATTTTTTTAAATTAAAAATATCTTTTATTGTTTTAGTTATTGCGTTTATACAGCTGAGTATTGCAATAATATTAAATAAATTTTTGAGTGCATGTTACAATTTTAGAAATAAAATCATTATTTTAATATTTTTTACCAGATATTAGAATATCCTTTAAATCCTTTGGATGTTATTCTGTACCTAATTTATGTTCTAAATATTCATGGAATTTGTGTTCCTAATTATTTTTATCTTAGTGCTCTGAACACAGGATAATCGTAACCCTATAATATTTTTAAAATGTCTACAAGCATTTCTAACGACATCTGTTTATGACTAAACAGAAAAAAAAATTAGTTCCATTAATGAATAACTAAAAATGAACATCCCTTGTAATCATTACGTGAGTTTCGACTACATAATATTTTTGAATTTTATGGGACCCACCCATGTAAACCAATTTCGCAAACAATTCAGACTTTTGCCATATCTCTCTTACATAAAATCGATGACAATCAATTATGATATCTTATACAAGAACTTGCATATTAAGGAGTTTCCTGTTCCAACTTATTAGCATGACTCTGTTCCTTAGATTAGCTTGACAGCTCTTATTAGCTCACTAATAACTCCCTTCAGAAAATATCACTCATGGACATAATGATACAAGTCTCCTTTATTGCATACTAATTCGAACAATCGTGCCAGTCGGTAGGTACACAAATTAAACACGCCCCTCAGATTTCGATGCGTGACAGTTTAGGGCCCCTTGGGAGCCCTCCCCCAACCCCCAGCGGTTGTGTAGTCCCCCGATTATTGGTGATACTCAATCGTTAGTCATTCACAACTCATTCGGATTTCCAAAGGCGGTAAATTAAGCATTCTTCGAAGTGCATCCAAAAGCGATGGCGTGGTTGGCTCGCTGGCACACCTGGTGGCAACGCGCATTGAATATTGATATAGTTTTCGCACGGGCCCGTCACCACTACTCAACACAACTCGGTTTTCGTTCCACGTGTGCGCCAGCCGCATGCTTCGAATTTCATTAAAATCTAATGGGGAATAAATACAGCGGATTTGGCCCAAATCCGGCTTCGAACAGTATCCACTTTATGGTTCTGTCATTGTTAAGTAGAGATTGTGGTCTGAGATAACGGAACTGGGCTTAAATGGTGTATTGCCAATCGTCGGCCTACCGCATGGCGTGCGAGAGGGTCGGTTAAGCTAATGAATGGCCTTGAACTTATGCGGAGGGAAGACGATTGAATTTCTCCGAATTGTTTGAATATACATGGTGTAATTGAAGTTCTGGTATCTGAGAGAAACTATGTTAATCATGTATTATTGTTTTAGATTTTGAAAATGACTTGTTAAAAAAAACCAAGATTCAAACGATTCCGCACTAAAGTACAATTGTTTTTTAAATATTTTTTCTAACTATAATAGTTGTACAATTTTAGCAATATTCGTTTAATTAATTTTTACTTTTTTGTGTACAAAGTATGAAAAAAAAAAGGAATTATTATAATAGTGAAAAGATTTCACTTTAAGATTTTAATGGATATTCACTTTTTTAAACCGCACTAAAATACTCCACTGTAAACACGTTAATACTTGTTAATTCAATAATAATTTGTCTTTTTTGGCTAGAATGGTTTTTTGTAATTAAGAAAAATGGTCAGGCTGCAATCGCTTTTGACGCTATTATAAATAATGATGCCATCCATATTACCAAAAGCTATTGCTAGTAACAAGAGTAACAAAATCGAATAATTACCATATTTGAAGTAACAAGAAATATTTTTTTTTCAATTACAATAAGCATCATATTGCCATATCACAGGTATTTATATTATAAAATTTTATTCAATTTGATTTATTTCACACTTATAACCCTGCAGTTTCGAAATGGAATTTTCATTCTCTTCCTGTGTACTTGAATTTTGATATTTTGGATAATTGCAGACTCTACAAGGAATATTTTGTAATTTTTGTAATTTAATTATCCTTTTTTTAAATTGAATTTCATTTCAATTTAAGAAAATATCGTATAACTACGAATTTCAAGAAAATGTGATTATAAGATAGTATAATATTTAAAACAATTGATTGTTAACTACGTCAAAAACTAAAAAGAAGAAAATAATACGAAAGGCACAACTTAAACGCATGCTTTTAATAATGCACTCGAAAGTAGAAAATAATTTTTTCACCAAAATAAGAAAGTTAAATTGTAGAAGTTTGGAAAACTGAATGCGATATTATTGAAAATGTACAGCACAAACGGGACAAAAAAGGCTCAAGTCACATTTTAGATTAAATAAATCCAATATTATAATCGATTTCTTATTAATGAAAATTAAAATAACATACTTTTTTCGTTCGTTTTAATAATAATAAAAGCTTTGTTTTTGTCCTACATATTTCTAGAAAATTTTTAGTGAAAAAAATGTATCAAGCATCAAACATTTCCGGAATAGTAGTGTAATAAGGAGAAAATGAATGTCAATAAAAATTCTGAGGATTCTTATATAAATGAATTATGAATGATTATTAATTTACAGAAAAAAATTCTTTATATACTGAAATTGAGATTGAAGTAAATTTTGCTGGGCATAACTTCCTCACACAGTTTTTCCATTCTACAATATTACTAAACTGATAGCAATTTTTTTCTTGCCTATTATAGTTAAAGATATTTAATGCATCTGTAATTTGATTATCGCTTTATTATTCTTAAAACTTTTTTGCCAATATTAGTTACACTCAAATATTTGGAAAAATCGAAACTAAGTTTCTGTGACTTCGTATTATTTTGACTAAAATTAAAATACTTCGTAATTTTACAATTATTGAACTTATAATTCTTTAAAATTTTAAGATTTATTATTTAATGATATTTTTATTATAAATATGCTCAGAATGCTTTAACGAATCAAATATTTTCAGATATATTATTATTATTATTATTATCTTTTAAAATATGTAAAGTTTATAGGGGAGTGCAAACATTGTATGCAGTTACATTGTATTATTTTATTATTATTTTCAATTTAAGAAAAAGATACATATATTTAATTACTGGAATTTAGAGACATAGAAAAATAAAGAAGTGAAAGGCAATTGTTTTTTTTCGTTGCAAAAAAAATATTATAATAACAAAGTTTAGAAAAATAGCAATAAAGGTGTTTTAAAATCTCTGGATTAAATTCTATTAATGTGTCATAATTATAACAAGAAATTAGTTTTTGATTCTGAAGAATTAGAAAAAAAAATTGAAGAAATGTAATAATCTATGATTTTGTATTTCTGATTTGGGTTACTTTTATATTTTTTTTTTATTATTTTTCTTTAATAGAATTATTATTTATTTTACATAATAATGCTTTATTATAATAAATAATATATTTCAATAATTTCCACTATTATATTTTGACTGCATAAAATGATAGAACTATCTTATTAATTTTGAAAAGTTCTAATGGGGAGTATATCTTGTCATGTCTCATTATTGAATATCTTTCTTATACGGGATGAAAACAATCGCCAAGCCTCACAATTTTCAAGGTTTTCTAAAGAGTGTAGCTAATTTACAAAAGGTAACTATAAAAACATCATTATCATAATGCTGTATTATTATTCAGGAAAGTTCAAGTATTACTAAAAAATAAGGAATATAACAGGCTTTATGATATATGTTTCAATTTCAATATTTGATCAAACTTTCAAAGCGACATATCTCTAAAAATGCAGCTTAGTACTGTTTTACCTCGATCCCTTCAAATGAATATTTTTCAAATTAATTCCAAAAACAATCATTACACATTTAAAATGTATTTAAAAAATGATCAAATTCCAGTTTACAAAAAAAATTCCCAGTTTAATAGTTTTATAAATATAAAATTGTCTTGACCTCGATGTTTTTTAATATATTTTCTGTTTTTATTATAAGTTAATAAATGCTTATTTTAAAGCAGTTTTCTTTATTTTTTAATTAATATGTTTGCATAATTTTATAGTTCAACAAATACTTTTGGATAACTAAAATAATGAAAGCTATCAGAGATTTTTTAAATAGTGCAAAAAAGTTTCGTAACCTTTGCAAAAGAATCCATAATAAAGATTTATTAAAATGAGCTGTTGATTTTGAAAACGGGTTTGAAATGCTAACAAAGCTTAACATTATTTCTCTCACACAACTGTTTTCTGCGATACTTTTTATTGAATTTTTCCCTCCTCGAGGTAAATCTTTATTTACTTAACTCATCATGTTACAAAGTTTGTCGATAAATACGTGGTAAAGCTTTGAAGCACATATCTCGAAATTCTGCGACATCATAAACAAAAGCATATCCTTGAAACAAACGGTTGATATATTTCCATTGTTTTGTGAAACAAATGTACGTTGATACAGACACAGGGGATTTTACTGAATTTCTAATCAGTCGCTGAAATCATCACTAAGCTTCTGAAAAATAATGAATGCGAAGAATTATCAAAATGTTTCCTTAGCTGATATATTTTTAAGAAATCTACGCTTTCCATAATTTATTGGAACATATAAAACAAAAGAATCACTCAGACAACACACTACATTCAGTAAAAGATATGTAATTTCGCCGAAACAACGATTTACTTTTAGTCCTTATTTCTGTTTGATTTTTGTGTGCACTAAATTGTAAAAATTTATCATTCTTGTTCTGTCGAAATCTCTTTTTATTTTGATTATTATTTCGCTTAAAAATGTTCATTTAATACCGATTTCTCCTTCATTTTAAACGGCAAACCTTTCTCAAATTTGGGAAACTTTTTCTGATTTCTGAACCGTTGCGATAACGCTCATGAATTATAATATTTTACTATGATGCTGTATTTTTATGCAGACACACAATGGCAAGCCTTTAAATGTTTATTTATTAAACACGCAATTGGGTCTCTCTCTATTTCTCTAAATTCACCATTATATAGGGATTTTATATAAATGGTATCATTATTTTGGAAAAATCGGAAAAGCTGAGAAAGGATTTCTTTGATTTTTTTTAATATTGAAAAAAACATTAAAAAAAGTTGAAAAATAAAATTTATTGACTCAAACTGCATGAAATATTATGTATTTTCACTTCTCCTATTAGATGTATAAATATTAGCTGTTAGTCTCGAATTAGAATGGATATCCTGTATATATATGCGTGTGTGTAAACCGTGTTTGCTTTAACAAGAGTATTTTTGTTTTGTGAGTAAGAATCATAAGTGTAAGAATTAACTTAACCTTTTAATTAAAACCTTTGTTAGCATACTAGTATCACTTTAAAGCTACTTTCTCTATATACGTATAAGCTCATGGGGGTTTAAAGTTACTTTTATTTTATATGAAATATATTCTTAACAAATACTCTTCCAAATATTTTTTTAAAAAAATTAATTAAATATAGTAATTAATATTATAAAAAATGTGAATTATCAAATAACAAGAATATTATTTTTGTAATTTTATTATTTTTGGTAATAATTGGGGGGGAAAGTAAAATTTCGTTTTATTTTTAATTAGTTAAAAGTAAATTTTCAAAAAAAATCACTCTTTGTTGCAAATTCCTAACTTCCAAAGTTAGGTTAATTTTTACCAGTATGTATGTTTGATAGCTCTGGGGCAAACAGTCTATCTTATAAACCCTCAATACGAAGAAGCCCATATTCAATTTTATTATAAGTAAAATTTTTGTTATAAATAAAAATAAAGATAGCAGAATAGCGAGAATTTTTTCCTAGCCAACTACAAATGGAAAGAAAGAAAACAAAGATTAAAATTATAACATGGATAGGCAGGATAAGGCTTAATTTTAAAATAAAAGATTAAAATGAAATCTGCTATGCATATTTCAATATATCATGTCAGAACATCATTTCTTGAACGGCCAAGCATCACGTGCTCGTGCAAGTTAAATTATATTTTTATTCATTTTAATCGTTTCTTTGAATTGCTAACTTTAGCATTGCAAACGATTTTTTAAAAAAAACTGTCTCGTATTTATTGTTTAAAAAAATATCACATTTCCTATTTATTTCATTTCATATAATCGCGTGCTCAAAATGAGGTTTATTTTTTTAGGTTTTATTTTCTGTAGTCATTGACTTCTTTTTTTAATCAGAGCTTTTGTGAAGGCAATGGCAACGCGTTATTAAAAGCTGATTTTTTGAGATGTTCGTGCAAATAATAAAAATTCAATTTTTTTTTGTGTACGGTATTTTTTAAAGCCAAAAACCTCATCCCAAAAACATTATAATCTGACATGATAATAATGATGTAAAGAAAAAAATTTCTTCTAAGATTTAATTCTGGAACGTGATATTCAATATATAAGACTAAACATATTAGCGTATATTCGTCTATCATATTAATTGATTTGCTGGACATATTTAACACAAGATAGAATATAAATGTTGAAAGTACATTTTAAACGATTAGACAACGTAAAGTGTAAATCAATTAAATTTTATCTGAATCCAAAAGTTTTTATTTATAACGTTTTTATCATGATTTTTTTTTATAATCTATTTTTAAAATATATCCAAGTCTATTTTTATCTAAAGTGCAAATAATATGGACTTTATAAATAAAAAGTTTTCAAAAGAGCGCTTTCCAGTCTTTTTCCGAGACCTTGGATGATCTTGTTAAAAAGTTCAGGTCTAGAGAAATTCACTTTCGAAATTCAATTTTGCCTAAGAACCGCAAATATGTATTGCTTCCCCGCATCAAACCTATCAGAATTAAATGTCCTGATATAGTGCTGAAGCTTGGAGAGAGGAGTTTCCTCATGATTTGAAATTACGTGTCTGATACAAAATAGTCGTCATGTTATTTCAAAATCGACATAAATGTAACTAACCTAACCGCAGTTAATCGAATTAGATCTATCAAGTGCGCTAGAATAGCTCGTCTAGGAAAAGTATAAAATCACTTCTTAGGTTTATAAAATCATTCCAGATTCTTTCCAATTTAGAATAAATCGACAATTTTTATAAACTTTATAGAACAAATTGGTATTTTTTTATAAATTGAGTCCATTCTCAAAAATTATATTAGCAATAAAAGTAGTTATCTGAAGAATTATTTATGCGTCAGTTTTATTTATGCGTGTTTTACTGTTAGACATTTTTAATCTCAATTTTATTTTGTTATTTTTTTATGTTATATTTATTGGCTTGTGTTATTATTAACATCAACTGATAAAACAATCGAAAAGTTTACCATCATTTTCAATGGCAAAACGATCAGATAAACTTCTATTAGAATCGATGGGAAAAGGTCAAACGAGTTAACATTGTGACGTCCGATTTTCGGTTTACTGACAGGATTGTTTTGCATTCTTCTGTTTTCATATTATTATTGAGGATATGAAAGAAAAACTTTCATTCATTAGGTCAAAAGATTTGAGAAAAGCATTATCATTAAGTTTCTTGAGCCTTGTGAGACATTCTTCTGTTAACAAGAGGGTTATCCAAAACCAAATAATTATTTTAATTTCTTTCTATGAAGAGATATGCCTCTAAATTTCAATATACTTCAAATGTATGGCTAATTAATTTTCAAATGGAAATAGGTAAAGTCTTATCCGTCATACCTACAGACCAGAGACTATTAGTTGAACATTCTCCTAGGTCACCACATAACATGTCTTTAGAGAAACCAAGAATTATTTTTCATTATTGATCCCATGAAAACACAATGTAGGGGTATTCTTAAATTAGTGATTATTTCGAATTATCGAAATCATATATCATATATCAGATCGGTAATATCAGTTCAAGGTTCTGCTTTCACTTCGTATGAGTTTCAGGGTTCTACAATAAGCATGGAACCTTAAACACCTCGAAATATACGTCATACATTGAAGAAAATGCAATAATCAAGATGATATACATAGAAGTATTACCTAGTTTTTAAAATCAACTAAAAATGCCGAATTGAAACAGTGCTTTCACAGAAAAAGAAACTTAAATAACGCTGTGGGCAAACCTCTTTATTAAAACCTCTTTATTAAAACTTCTTTTTAAAACTCTTTAATGACATATGGTGAAACTTAAAGATTGAATTTTGATGTTATTCACTGGTAAAGATGATGAAATGTGGTGTGATCCAGAAGAATTATGACTCAAAACTAGACCCAAAAAGACCGTAAGAGAAAAATTTTTAAAAATATCTTACTATAAAAAATAGTATTACATATTATCCTTTGATAAATGAAAAACAATAATAGTAAAAAGAAAGGCTGAATTAAAATACAACCACGGTGTCGAGAATCAATGATTATCACAGAAATATATCTTAGAGAAACACAATATAATGATAGCAACACATATTACATTAATTCTAAGGGATACTTCGAACATGTTACTTATTTCATCTTCAACACCAAAGGCTTCTTATTTCAAATGGAAAAAAAAACTCATTTACTTTAATTCAGATATCTTTTATTAAAACATGGAACATTATTAAAGAGTACAAATTCTTTATAAGAAATCTGGAAAATAAGTAAAAGATATTACGACATTTGTTTATTACGAATATTTGTTTTGAAAATTCGCTCATTTTATTAGAAAACAATAGCGTCTT
This sequence comes from Argiope argentata, assembly GCA_026289955.1. Lineage (NCBI taxonomy): Eukaryota > Metazoa > Arthropoda > Arachnida > Araneae > Araneidae > Argiope > Argiope argentata. Next base: position 30,162 of record JAOUZG010044511.1, read on the forward strand.
CCTCCATACCTAAAAACACCTGTTAATCAAAAGCAGCACAGTCCTCCATCCTCTTCAGAATCGATTGAAAGAGACACGCTATTTATTTCTATCACGTCGGTGCAATTCCAAGTAAATAACGAGCATTTTTTCCCTGCGTCTTTTGTGATCAAGACCGATTATCGCTGCCTCTCCAAGAAAACGAACGAGCTCGTTTTACGAATGCATGAGAGGGCGTTTCGTGACGCTTATGCACGAATAGAGACCGCCACTTCGACACGCCATCACCAGCGAACCAAGTTTATGGCCCGCACGGAAGCTTGAGCTCTAAATTTATGCCCTATGTCTCTCTACCCTGGTATTACTTTACCAATAGTCACGTCTCCTACGACTGATCATAACTAATGGGGCATCCTGTCATAAATTGGGTATTTTTTTGGAGAATGTCCTACATTTTGATTAGTTAGCGTAGTTAAGGGACAGTTAGGGCAATTAACTCTCGTATTGAACAATAAATGTAGATAGTGTTGGTAAACAGTGAGTAGTTTGGCGAGTTCATTAGCGTAAATCGATGTTATTGTAATATTAGATGACGCTTGTTAGCATTGGCTGTGTTTTGGAATTGGTCTGTTGTAAGTTCTAGATTCACTGATATTGTCTTCTCTTTCATAAATATTTGAACATGAGAAATTGTGAGATTAATCAGAAATATAATTAGAATGTAGAAATTCGGACTTATACAAGTATTTGTTTATCAGTTCAACCTTCTATTAATTTCCATCACAATTACTTTGAACACTTGAAAAAACCAAATAAAAAATATTTTATGAGTAAATTTGCAGATCATAAAAATTACAAGGGTAAAGTGTATTCATTGTCTCTTATTTTAATTTGAAATAATTAATTTTGAATCATCAAGAGTGGCCATGTCTTTGTTTTCTCACATTCGTAACGGTTAATATATTCAATTCATTTCCATAGAATATGAAACTAAACCGAATATAGGCTAGTATTCATTTCCTAATCCAGTTAGATTCATTAATTAATACAAATTTTTGATTTTTTAGATGAAAAAACATACTAAAGTTCTTTAATTTAGTTCATAGTATTTATGAATTCCAGCATTTACAAAATGATGCATAGGTAGTCTTCACATCAATGGAATTATTCAAAAATATGACACATTGGTAATTCTGAAGATGAATGATAATTCAAATTTCAACTGCCTAGTTGATCTTTTTGAAATGCTTAATTTAATTGTACATAAACGGTCAGGTATACAGACTCATTTTTGATGGAATTCTCATTTGATGGAATTGTTTAAACAGGTCTTTAACTTTAAAAGAAAGACTACAAATGCATGAGATAATTACACATATGACATCTTATCAATTGACATATAGATCTATCTACAAAAAGAAATTACCCGAACAATAGGTTTATAGAATTAAACTATTTTCAAACCATCAAAGTAATTTCAACTATCGGCCTTTTTGGTAATTATAATTTACTTTTAGATTCTTTGTAAAAGGAAATTTTGTAAAAAGAAAAGGATGATATTACTATCTCTTTCCATTAGAATTTTATTGGGCTAAGAATAACAATTTTGTAAAAAAAAAAACTCTTTTTTTCGTGGTATTTCTTTAGTGTGAGCGGTAAACAGTGATAAGTTATTGAATTTTTACATAGAGATTCTCTGAGAATGAGACATTGTAGAGTCATGGAGAAAATACCCAACAATAATATTAAAGTGATTTAATTTTATTAATTTTGGAGAATTGAAACAGCTCAACTATTGATGAAACTACAAATCAAATTTTTTATGCACCTCTCTTTCTTTCTCTGAATTCTAAAGCGAAAGATAAATACATTGGAAACTCTAGATAAATATGATTATTTAAATATATATCATTCGCGGGAAGAACTATTAAAAACGTCTAATGCATATACTTTGTTTTTGAAGTCAGCAAAGAAAAAAAGCGGTAATTTGTTTCTAAAAATTTATTCGTAATCAAAAACTGTATATTTCAAACAGTTTAATTTCATATTAGAAATTGGTTAAAAATATAATTTAAAGCGAATCTAATGAATCCCGATAACAAAAATTATGCAAATAGCAACAATCTATTTTCACAGGACATTTATGAAATTTTAAAAATGCATGTAAAAGTTTGTTAATTCAAATCTGGACAGCACATTTAATTTTAATAAAAAATTAACTTCACATCTATGTGGCGAACTTCTATGCGTCAGCTTAAATTTACGAACATATTATAAGTATTCAATTTGTAAAATGAATTGCTAAAATTAAACTTCACTAATTTTTCCCCAATGGCACCAAATATTAAAAACTCGGCTAACATTTTAGGGTTGCAACAAAAACAAGATTTACTATATTTGGTTAATTATCTCCTGAGAAAAAGTTTATTTTGCGATTTCTCAAATTCTTTAATCTAGCCGGTGAATTGATTTTCACCTTTGTGCAGGAAAACTAAACAGCTTATAATAATATCCATTTATTACAGTTAACTTTTAAGCAATGAAATAAAGTAATCATTAATATAAAGATTTTTTTTAAAAAAAATCATTTACTCTCCACCAAAAGGCTATATTAACATGAACGAAAATTTACATTCAATGATAAAATTTTCAACTGAAACATTTTCTCATATCTCTAGAGAACTTAAACTGTTTCTCTTCTTAATTTCCATAACGATCGCATTTCTTAAAGGCATAATTAGGCTTAAAGATTTATTCATCTAATATCTTTTAACTCAGCTCATTGCATAGCTAATTTGGCTATTAAAATGAAATGCAATTCAGGAAACAAAATAGAACAGTTAATTCCGTGAACTATAAACACATCACACAGAGCGTCTTAGTTTTGAATCACCGCCAACAAAACAACCAATAAAAAAAAGAAAAGAATGCGATGATTTACTACCAAGTTGCACGCCATCTTTGAAACAACTGTAACTTGTATCTTTGATACTTTTTTTTCAATGGGTTGTGGATTCTGCCAGGAATACATCACGTAAAAGGAGAAATCAATATTGACTTAAGCTTAATGTGTCATAAAAGTATTACCTGCATAGAGAAAGCATTCAATTTTCCTTCGATTTCTTACTTCGTTGATCATTTGCTTTTCACTTTGATAAAATCACTAGATGTTCTTGGCGATCAATGATTAAATTTTTATACGTGAAACATTAAGTAATCATTTTAAAAAAGTGAGGAAGTTAAACGAAAATAAATGTATAATGCATAATCATACATTTATAATAAGTATTATCTATATGCAGGACATTTTAGGGGCTTAAATAAATCTCAACCATAGAAAAAAAAGAAGAAAAAAGCTGTCTTTATTAATCTGAAGAAAATCATTCATGAAAACTTAAAAAAGCCCTTACATAGTTATTAATGTACATTAAAAGGTTCATAGGATATTGTATATATATTTAAATTGTACAAATTTTGAAATCTCATATAACAACTCCCTTTTTTAACCGTTTGAATACGGAAGAATACTTACCTTTACGGCAAGTGAAGCGCAACGGAGCTTCATCGCACTCAAACGGTTAATGTCATGAATAGATTTCACATACAAATATTACCCGAATTACACATTTTCGTTAAATTACAATGATTACTTAGGGAGATATTTGACATTTCCTATTAAGAGACTATTTAACAATTTAAATATTTAAGGTTTATATATCCTCTAAAAGTTAGTAAAAGTTAGTAAAAGTTAGTTGAAGATTTAATATTTAAGGTAAAATCCTTTGTGCTTCATGCATGGTTAATTATTTGCAGTGAAAAATTTCTAAAAAAGGTTTAATTTCTTTTCCCCAAAGAAATATTCAAAAGCATTAAAAGTTGTGCTTAAATGTCATTTAAGCATGAGTTTATTACTTTGAAAGTATCAAAATTTAAAGTTTTATAGCATAATAGAAAAAAATTATTGTATTTTTTATTGTTATATATATAATATTAATTTTAATGTTTAATTAATATAGTACCAATAGAAGAAGAAAAAAATAAATCTTTCTATTCTTTTTACGCTTTATTCTCACATTTCTTATCAGTATACACTATTCTTATCATCATTATTTACTACTAATAAATTGATACATCATTTTGATTTACAAACACATTAAAATAATAAATTTTATTCATTGATAAATGTTAGTATCTTCCAAGCTTTATCGTCAACTTAGCATACAAAATGAATTCTTTGTGATTTCTAAAGAATTCAATATATAGAGATATTCATACTAAATATATGCTTTTTAAAGACTAAGCACGCAAAATCGCAAAGCGTCAATGTAATTATTCATTCATTTATATAAAATATTTCTTCAATAATAGTAGATTTTTTTAAAAAATGAAGAATTTGCCAATATTTAAAGTTTCTATACCATTTATTAGGGTTTTTTTATCATTTATTTCTATCTACATAACACTATTTAAGTTATTCAACAAATTTTGCTCAAATTAAAAAGCTGAAAATTGTTTCCAAATTTGAGTTTACTATTTACACTAATGTCCATAAATTAATGACAATGCAAGTTGAGGAAAAGATAGAATCAAAATCTAAACAAATATCACTTATTTGTAAGGTCAATTTATTAAACAAAAGATAAAGGGCAAAACAGATCCTATATGTGTGATATCATTAGTTAAAATTTCTATTTTTGGCTTTTTGGAGCAAATTACAATAAAAAAAACTGTTTACAAAAACCAATATAACATGGTTGGTATGATGGTTAATACATAGTATGTCTCCAAGATGATGCGATACAGTCCGTAAATTATCGATCTGATCTTGGGGAATATTACTTCGCACCTCAAGCAATGCTCTTTGAAGTTCCAACACACATGTAGAAGTTGGTTCACAGGCTGTGGTACATGCTGCCAAGCATGTCCCACACATTCTCTACTGGATTCAAGTCCGTTGAGAATGCTTGGTTCATACTTGGGATATCCTCGGATCGAAGGTTTTTGTTTAAGATGTTTCCACGGTGAGGATGGGCTTTGTCATCTCTAAAAACAAATTCTCCGCCAGTGGCTCCCCAAAACAAACTTATACGTTACAGAATTACGTCTTAATAGGTTTGGCCTATCATAGTTTCAATTGGAACATGTAGGTCAGTTCTGGAAGCCTCTAAATTCCTCTAAAATGAGCAATCCTTTACCAAAACGTTGTTATTCAATGATATTGTCTTGGTGGTAATGGGTACTTGACACTCTCCAAGTCTATCGAGAATCGGACTGCAAGCTATATCTGAATTCACCAAAAAACATCTCAAAAAGCCCACAGGTGCGGTTTCTATAAAGCATGATTTGTACTAACCGCAGAGGATAGTGAGTAATAGCAAGTGGAACACATCTGATAGCCTACGGGTATATAGACGAATCTGCTCTAAGCGTCTGTACATGGTTTGCCTTGAAACTGTTGTATCAGTGACTGAAAAGAGCTGACTAGATAGGTCTGAAGCTGTGCTACGTCTGTTTCTTTTAGCAGTTACTCCTAAAAGAAACAGGCATAAATTTATTAATTTCAACATTTAATTCGATCCTGCAGCTCGGGGGCGACGTCTACTCACATTGCCATCATCCAGGAATCGCTGCCAAAGCCTAGAGACGTCACTATAGGTGATTCCAATAACTCAACTCGGGGGCGACGTGCTGTAACGTCTACTCGCTTTACCAGCATCCTGGAATCTTTGTCAAAGCCTAGAGTTTATATTCTCCAATCATTCGATACTTCCAGCTGGATACTCCCACATTCCAGACGGACGATAATTCTATTACGTAAAAGATCATCCAAATGCGTCCTTTGTGTCATAACTATACGGTTATTGCACTGAAAGGCTTATAAAACGATTGCGAACAATTTGACTTCTTTGCCTGTATTCCTTATACATCACCCTCTTACACTCTCGTCATTGTGATGTTCTATCGGTGTCCTTTAATGGTTTCCTGCAATTTACATAGGATTTTTGTAGATTCGTGTATATTCGTGTATTCATGCCATAATGCTTTATTATACATTTTATTAATTTCAACATCTACAATTTATTAACTTCAACATGTTCATTAAAATTGATCACTTTACTTTTTTATCTAAACATACACACACAAAAAATAAATTTTAAAACTTTTAATCCCCTATATCTCGCATCTGGTTATATATCCGAGGGCAAACATAGAGTTATTTTAGATAGATGTATGAAACTAATGTTATATATTTTTTTTCCAAGTCAAAGTATAATCTGATTGGATTTTAATACCAAAAACCTTTATTAGATTAAAAGAAACTATTGATTTTTTTATTGTTTCAATACTTTATTTTTGTATCCAAAACACCTTGAAAAAATGCCATGGAAACTTTTTCTGATTTAATTGATGTGTTCAAATAATACTAATAACTGTAAATCATGTTTTTAAAGAAATTATACTCTATGCATTAACGTAAGCTATATTAAAATCAACAATTTTCTTTAAGAATTTCATAATTCCTTTAAAATGCTTGCGAAGCGAAAATTTGTAGAAAAAAAGAGGTATGCCGATGTTTTCTATTGATTTAATTCAACTGGTTAGATTACTTAGTGTTATGGGGCACAGGGTCACATAATAGTGTTATGTTATATTAAATAGTGACTACTTTGTTGATTTTTTTTCCACAGAAATAGCATGCAGAAGTTTGAATTGTAATTTGTTACAAAATTTCTTTTAAAATTAAATATTTGTAGTTCCTTAAATTTCGCTTAATGTTACGTCGGATTGAACAATCCATTTTTATGGACATTATTGATATTTAAAAATGTGAAGTTTTTGATTCAAGAAATACGTTTTCACTTAATAAGTTCCAAATATGTGTACATTTCTTTTCTAATCTAAAAACATGTCAGTAAAAAACATAAGAAATTTTTTTGTAATTAAATAAGAAAAAGAAATAAATAATATACTATTTTGAATCTCAGATACATCTAGAAATTTATAATTTAATGCTTATTAATTAACGATAGCTGACTTTCTGGCACAGAGGCAGCACGTTTTCCTCATGTTCTGGGAGTCCCGGGTTCGAGTCCCGGTTCGGGCTTGGCTGTTCTTCTGTGTGCTATCTGTGAGATGTGTGAGTGCGCCCCCCTGTAAAAAGGGGCTGTGTGGGTGGGTGTGTCATCCTCATATGGGCTAGAAGTCAGACTTCTGCCCTCTGTTGCTGAGGAGTCCATACCCTCAGAAGTAGCTGCACCCCTCTTTCCGTAGTAAAAAGCGGACACGACGTCATTATCAACTAACGATATTTAAGTGCTCGCAATATGAAATAAAAAATTAAGCTTATAATATTTTTATTACAATGTAAGTAAAAAAGACATAGCTTTCTGCTTCATCTGTTTTCTGAGAATGTATCATTTGGTTACTTTCAACTTATTTGTTAAATCAGAAACTAAGATCAACCAACTATTAACTTTTAAATATTTTTTCAATTACAGTATGTTGGGCACTGATATGAGAGGTAAGATTTTTGGGCATGAAACATGAGTAAGTAAATAACTGCATATATTTAATTATCTGGTTAAAAATATTTTTTTAATCCTCTTATGTGTATGTTTTTCAGTATGTTAGTTATACTTCTTAAAATCAAAATTTGATTGAAATTAGGTAAGATTATATGCAGAATAAGCAACATGATACTTTAGACTCTATATTAGCTTTTAAAAATTATTATTCTGCTGCTGATTTTTATAATTAATTTCTGCTAATTGATGCTATTGAATTATATGATAGAATTAAATTTGCTTAAACTTTAAGCAAATTTACTTTTCCACTTAAATTGTTAGTAAATTACAAAAAAGAATTGGCAAACATAAAGATTGTTTCATATGGAAAATATTAGATGTTTTTCTATTTTATGCTTTATTCTGAAATAACTGCAAGTTGATATAATGATCACTTAATGCCTCAAATTATTTATAATCAAAGTATGTTTACTTTTCAAATTGCTTTAAAAGCTTATAACCAATTTTAATAAATTTAAAAATACACTTACTTTCTTCACTTTTGAAAATATTCATTAATAAATCTAATTCAAATAAATTAACTTCAAGACAGTTTGGTAATCCTACAGAAAGTAGAAGAAAATGTTGACAAGAAAAAAAGAAAAAAAAAGAGATGAACTTTTCTTTACAAAGGCTTAAGTTTGATAATCCTCTAATAGTTATGCACCTGCTTGTTCAAAATATTTTTATAATAATAAATTTTACAATTTACGATAGCTAGTCCATACTTTCCCCCCTTATTTTCCATTTCATAATAGTGTAATATTTAAATAACTATTTTTTTCAAAAGCTTTTTGGCAAACTCTTTTTATATATATATTTACATTTATGTGGGAAATATCTACAGTAGTTACGGAATATTTTTACATAATCAGTATTTTTCATTTCTAAAATACATCTTTGTACTCTTTTTTTTACAAAGTCAAACTTCCATCTAAAGAGCGAGAGAAATTAGAGTTTTCATTTTTCTAAAAATCACCTTAGACATCTTTTTATGTTTACTTTCATCAACAGTTCGAAAGAAACTTCTTACCTTTTTTTTAAATTTATGACAGGGAAAAAAATCGTTAGCATTTTTGCAGACAACTAAAAGAATGTTTGTTTTTCCACGGTTTTTAAACATCTGTTCAACTGAACTGTTATTCTCGTTTTTTGCAAAAGCAAAAGTGTTTAATGTTTCATGAAATCTGCGCTAAAGAGACACTTGGATTAATTAACTAAGTGTTTATTCAGTAGCTAAAAGAGAAACAATCTCTAGCGAATTTTCGTAATTTTCTCTTGCTGAATTTAAGGCGCCTGCTGAAATATTCAGTAGAGATTGTGAATAAAGTAACCGGAAAAGTTGAGGTTTAATCTTGTCTTAGAGCTTTCAAATCTAAATGTACTTAATGTTTACCGAGGACTTACTCTTTAGATCAAGTCCTCTGAGTCTCAATGTTTGCATAGAATGTTTCCTTTCATGTTTTTTTTAATCCTTGTTTATTCTTAAAAAGAATGAGAAGTTTTTTTACTTCAGTTTTTTTTCTCTAGTTCTACCCACCTTTCTTTTTTGGGTATGAAGAAAGATTATAAACATACTGCATTTATATTCCTTTGATATCTTCTGTAACAGTTTAATCTTTAATTAAAACTGAAAATTACTATTCAAAATAGGAGGAGCAACTGAAAAAATCCAAAAAATTAAACTATTGCTATTTTCTAGATTGAGCAATAACTTATCTAAATAGGTGAAGATTGTAGCATCTTAGAAATAACTTGAAGACACAGGTTGTCTTTTCTGAGGTTTATTGGTAACAATAACACAAAGCACAAGATTAAGCCTAAGTGTAGCAAGCCTAGAGAACTACACATTAAAAGTTACGCGGGAGAGAGCCGAGATCATACTCCCCCTCGTACCAGGGTCAAGTTTTCTTCTGCAGGAATGCCAGAGAATTTACAGACATCAACGGTCAGGTCACGTGATGTCCACGTGACCGGCAGCCGGCTCCGCCCAAGAAGACGACGTGGCCAGCTGCTTCTTAACATACTGCCCCCGGATGAACCAGGGGGTTCATCAAAATTTCCAAGAGCTTACGCTTGTATTTCGTAAACTGCAAATTTAACTTCAAGAAAGTTACCTGGTAATTATAAAAAAAAACATTAAACGATTATTAAATTCAAGTATAAATTCGATAGGAAACATGCTGCAAGAAAAATATGATTAATAACATCATGTAAGAAATATGAAAAGAATCATTTCAAGTAACCAAATAATAATTACGAATAACAAATGCACATTACAAATAACAGTCAATATTAACAATTACACATTTTAAATAGCAATTACCAATAGCAAAAGAAAACATTTCATGTAATAAAATATTTACATCAAACAATATTCAATAATGGTACTAGTCAAATAATCAATATTAAAGAAATTAAATATACGATACATATGAAATTATTATTCAAAAATTAAATATATATATACATAAGATTATTATTACAATTTTACTTCTTAGTCCTGCAATTCTAAATTATACAACAATTGTACAGGACGTTTAATAATTGATGACTCAGTTTTAATTTTGCAAGCCCTTACCTTGCCATCTCTTCCGGGAAATAATTCAAGAATTTTACCTAATTTCCAGAAATGACGAGGTAGATGATCATCTTTAATCAGGACTACATCGTTAACTTTAAAAGGCAAAATGTTTTTAACAAAACTGGAATGGGCCGATCTCAAATTCAACAAATACTCATTTTTCCACCTAGACCAAAATGATCTCATCAATTTTTCTCGGTAATTAAATGCTTTTATCAAGCATTTCCTGGAAGAAAGATTTGAATTAAGGTGAAGTCTTACAGAAGGCAAGGAGGTAACTCGTTTCCCTAAAAGAAAATGCGCTGGAGTCAGAGCAATTGGATCTTCAGTGTCACTACCAACATATGTGATTGGCCGAGAGTTAATCATGCCTTCAATCTCAGTAAGGACAGTTAGTAATTGTTCAAGCGTGAGACATGATTTTCCAAGTGTTTTTCGCAGAGCAGTTTTCACAGTACGTACCATTCGCTCGTAGAAACCACCCCACCAGGCGGCTCTTTCAACAATATAATTCCATTTAATTCCGTTGGCAGAGTAAAAGTTTTTTACATCTGCATGGTTAAGAACATTCCAAATGAGTTTTATTTCTAATTTTGCACGTTTAAAGGTGCGAGCATTATCAGAGACGACCACAGAGCACAAGCCACGTCGAGAAATGAAACGTCGGAAAGCTAGAAGAAATGTATCTGTAGTCAAATCACCAACCAATTCTAGATGAACACTTCTTGTTACTGCACAAGTTATTAACAAGATATATTGCTTGTTAGTACTATCCTTCACGTATAGAGGACCAGCAAAATCAACTCCGATTATGGTAAATGGAGCTGACTGCTCTACACGGATGTCTGGAAGGGGCGCGATGACTTGACTTCCGGGAGAAGAGTTGAATCGTTTACATATTATGCACTTTCCAAGAAGAGATTTTATAGTTTGTCTGGCCTTTAAGATCCAGAACTTTTCTCTGATTTGTACCAACGTATGGGATACTCCAGAATGGAAAACTCTTTTATGAGATTCCCAGATTAATAATTCTGTCAATTTCGCCTTGGGAGGGAGTATAATAGGATGTTTTTCATAGGTCGATAAATGGGTTGTCCCTCCCAGTCTTCCAGTGACTCGAAGAACACCAAAGTTATCAAGAAAAGGGTTTAAACATAATAATTTAGAGTCTCTTGGTAGAGGTTTATTTTTTTCTAAGCACGAAATTTCGCTAGTGAAGAATTCGTTCTGCATGATTCTCACCCAAAACATTTCTGCTTCGGAAAGTTCTTCTGAAGTAAGAGGGCCCTTTTCAACGTCTTTTCTTTTAAGGGTATTTACGAAACGCAATATCCAAGAAGTCACTCTTAACAATTTAAGCAAACAGCTAAATTTTTCGGGATCAATGATTTTTTCTTGAACAATAGCTGTGTTGACTATAATGATGGATTTAAATTCGGATGCAATTTCTGGCTCCATAGATACTTGAAAAAATCCCTTTGCCTTGGGCCAAAGATTTTCCGCTTCTCTCAACCATTCAGGACCATGCCACCAACTTTCAGCAGTGATTAAATTCTTGCTAGTAATCCCTCTAGTTAACAAGTCGGCCGGGTTTTGCTTACCATTACAGTGCCTCCAATTACTAGGGTTGGTAATTTCTTGAATTTCCATGACTCTATTTGAAACAAATTGTTTATATTTAAATGCTGAACCCTTTATCCAATGAAGAACAATCGTTGAGTCACTCCACAAAACAACTCTTTCAAGATTTTTGAAAATTCCCATAAGATGTCCTGCCATTCTGGATGCAATTATAGCGCCCATTAACTCAAGTCGAGGAAGAGTCAATTTTTTAATTGGTGCTACTCTAGATTTTGAAATTACAAAGCTAGTCTGGAAAGAGTCCTTCGAAGTTTTATACCTTAAGTAAGCCACAGCTCCAAAAGATTTTAAGGAAGCATCGGAAAATATATGTAACTGTATATCTTCTTTATTTATTAAATTTGTATTGGGGAAATAGTGTCGTGGGATTTTTAAATTTTGCAAATCAATAATTTCTTTACACCATGCTTGCCAAATTTCTTTTAATTGTCCTGAAAACACTTCATCCCATCCAACACCAATTTGCCATAATTCTTGCAAGAGGCATTTTATTCGAATATGGAATGGGGATATAAATCCAGAAGGATCAAACAATTTTGCAGCAGTATGAAGCACATTCCTTTTTGTACATTCGTTGTCATTCAAGTTTGACAACAAAGATCTCAAATCTAGTCCTAAAGTATCGTCGATATTGTTCCAAACCAGTCCTAACACTTTTAGGTGCGAATCCGTATGCTCATTAATTTCGATCATGGGATTAGAATTGCGCCACAATTTTTTCAACTCTTCAGAATTGGTGTTGAATTTTCGCATGTTCATTTTCGCATCTTTCAAGATCGATACAGCTTCGGAAGACAATTTCAATGCGTCTTGTACATTGGAACTTCCATAAAAGAGATCATCAACATATAATGATTCATTTAACATTTCATATGCAAGAGGATATTTATCTTTGTATTCTTTAATATGGGTTTTAACAGTTGCAGCCAAAACGAAAGGTGAGCAAGTTACACCAAAACAATGTCTATTAAAATGATACATTGTTACTGGTTGAGATTTATCACAGTTTTTATAATACAAGAAACACAAATAGTTCTTATCCGATTCTGTAACTTGTATTTGCAAAAATGCCCGAGCAATATCTCCACAAAATCCTATTTTGTGTTCTCTAAATTTTAATATAACATCAATAAGATTAGGATTTAAATTTTCACCAGAAAGAAGGCATTCATTTAGACTAATATTATTACCTTGCTTACTGCTGGCATCATAAACTATTCTAGTTTTTGTGCTGGAAGATGTCTCCCTGAAAACCTCTCTATGCGGCATTACATATCCAGTAAAACATTCGTCATGACACATCTGAATTATACCTTCGTTAATTTGTTCTTGCATAACTTCATTATATCTTTTAAACAACGCTTGGTCCTTATTAAATCTTTTCTCTAAAGCTATAAATCTCTTTTCCGCAATGTCAAAATTATTATTTAATTTTTCCTTAACCTCATTTGTTTTCCATAGCAATGGGGCTTCATATCGTCCGTTCTTTATTTTAAGTTCTTTTTCGAAGTTACCTAAATTATCCCTGGATTTATTATCCGAAGTCTCACCGAGCAAGAAAGAATCTATCTCCCATAAACGTTTCAGGTCATTTTCCACTACGCAAGATAAAGTAAAAACCGAAGAATGCTTCCCCTTTTGAGAGTTTGACATTTGACCTATCAATGTGTCACCAAAGAGGGTCGGCTGCAGAAACAAGTTTTTGTTTATTCTTCTTACTTCTCCCCTCAAAACATTGCCCAGGAAATCAGCACCGAGGAGGATCTGAATAGGATTGGAATTTTCGGGGGTGTCCGCTAGCTTGCAGGTGGCTGGAATTACCTTCTTTACGAGTTTGGGGTCAACATCCGAATATATGTCCGCACCAGTTATTTCGTCGGACGCCAAAGCCTCGACGTTTATAGATTGGAAAGGGGGAAATCTGCTTCTTATTTTTAAAAGTACAACATCAAATGTTTTCTCGTTCGGTTTTCGTTCCGAGAAGGTATAAATTAACAGTTTCTCCTGCCCTATTGGTTCTAGATTAAGAGCTTGTTTCAAATCATTACGTATAAATGATTTTTGAGATCCTGAATCGAATAAAAGTCTAGCCATTACCTTGTTCGCACCATTTTCAGCTTGGACGTTCGCTGTTTGAAGCAAAGTCGCGTAACTGCCAGGGTTATTTTCTGTTCTTAAAACAGAAGAAATCACAATTTCCTGTCCAGAAGTCTTGGTTTCAGAAGCGCTACTTTCAATTTTATTCTTCGGGCAAAACAGGGAATTGTGTTGTGAGCTCCGGCACGTTTCACAGGGAGAAATTTTAACCTTGCATTGTGAAATTAGATGCCTATAAGCCATACATCGATAGCATCTACCATCTTTCTTTAATTTATGGCGTTTTTGTTCGTCCGAGAAAATTTTGCACTTCAATGCAGTGTGCGAATCTGAGTTACAAAAAATGCACACATCTTTCGCAATAGTACTTAAAGCGGCAGATGAAGGCAGCTTATTTTTAAATTTAGATTGTCCAGGATAAGAAGAATTTCGGGGAAAATGTCGTGGAGTTTCAGGAATATTTTGAGAATGTCCGGTCACAATGTTCGCAGATTCGCGGGATTCAATTTCAAATTTTAAGAATTTTATTAATTCTTTAATGTCGCCAATCTTGGTAGGATCTCTCTTACGATGGAACTCAATGACTAAATCCCGGGGTAATTGCTTTAATAAAATGGGTGTGAGTAGGTGCCCATAATTTCCGGATGCAATCCCCATTGAATTTAAATTTCTGATGCTTATTTCACTCTCGTCATGAAGTTTTCGCAATCCTTTGAGATTGAAAGTGGATTTTACTGGTTCAATTTCTAACAGCCTATTTATGAAATGGCTTATCAGATGGTCTTGCCTTCCATATCTGTCATTTAACAAAGATAAGCATGACTTATAATTTTCGTCAGTTAGCGAAAAACCAGAAACAATTTTATAAGCTTCACCGGATAAAAAGGACTTTAAATAGATAAATTTATCAACATTACTTAATGAATCATTCGAATCAATGGCATTATTAAAGCTGTTTATAAATTCTAGGAAAGTGCTAGCATCTCCACTAAATGTGGGAATTCTTAATTTAGGCAAATTAATAGTCGTTGCAGGATAGTTAGTTCTTGCACTAGAGATATTAGATGCAAGGGGTGCGATAGGTAGATCAACTTTAAACTTGTTGATCTTGCTTTTAATTTTGAACTTGGCTTCATTTATTCGCTCTTCATATTCAAGAGAGCTTTGAATTTCTGTTTCAAATAATACACTATCAGAAATTAAATCCTCAATTTCACTGTTAAGGTTTTTAAGATCCGATTGTTTGGCCTCTAAACTTAATAAATGTTCCGAAAGCTGTTCTTGATCATTTTCCTTTTTAACATCATAACTTTCCAAGAACAAATAAACCTTGTTAATTAATTTTGTACAAGCAGTACGAGATATTTTTCGTTTCGTCTTCAACTTATCCAGAGGTTCCATTTTCAAGTATAAAACAAAGTTTACAGTACCTGTTTAAATGTCCAACGATGAGTATCATCAACTCCCGGGTTTCGGCACCATGAAAAAATCCAAAAAAAATTTAAACTATTGCTATTTTCTAGATTGAGCAATAACTTATCTAAATAG
>JAOUZG010044517.1:0-33724 GCA_026289955.1 Argiope argentata
TGAGTTCATACATCACGTGATAACATGGATATGCATTTTAAACCGATTATTTTCTTTGTGTATACATAAAAATTCCTTATCATATTTGGAAAATAACTTTCTTTTGTTAAATTCTTTTATAAAAATAAATTTGTTTTTTTTTATTTCTTTAAGATTTATTGTTGTTGTTACTTATGGCACTGGCCTATGGACAAGCCCCCGCTGATAAACAGCAGATTTAAGCCGAAAGCAACGTTGCTTGTTTTTTGAGGCAGCACCAACTAAAGTAAAGAGTATGACTTAGCTACACGCTCACCACATTTACTTGCACAGCCCCTTTTTACAGGGGAGAACAGTCACACATCTCACAGATAGCACACAGAAGAACAACCATGCCCGAACAGAGACTCCTAGAACGCGAGGAAGACGCGCTACCTCTGTGCCAGAAAGCCGGCTCTTTAAGACCTATTTAATATATGTATTTTTTTCCTTTTAACGATGAATAATCTTCAAAAAAACAAGCAATTTTATTTATTTAAAATGTTTTACTATCAATGCACATCTGAATATTTTTAGTCGTTCAGATTCGATAATCTTCCTCCATATCGAACCAACAAAACATATCAAATTTCTCAGAATTTGATTTTTGCCCATGATTAAGGAATAAAAAGACGATGTTGGAGTAAAAATCGTAATTTTTTTCTGATTGGATTGCGATAGCCACAGTAATCTCCCGAAATCCTTTTTCCATTTGTCACGAATTCAGAAGCGTCTCAGAAAAGGGAGCGTGTGACAGATATGCCTCAACAGATTCGTGATCTGAAAGAAATATAAAAAAGAAGAGTTATTTGTAGCAACATATCGGACCAGCAGTTTTTTTTTCTTTTCCTCATATTGGGGAAAAAATCTAACTGGTATTAAATTCTCGTTCAAAGATAAAGAAACATTTTTTCGAATAAAATTGACTTTTATTTTTTATAGAAAGTATGAAATTTAATTACTTATTTTATGATTTTTGAAAAAATGTAAGAAACATAACTACAAGCAAAGAAAAGATTAAAATGAAATCTGCTAGGCATATTTCAATGTATCAAGTTAGAACATAATTTTTTGAGCATCCAAGCACCACGTGCTCATGCAAGTTAAATTATATTTTTATTCATTTTAATTGTTTTGTTGAATGAGTCACTTTAGTATTGCAAATGATCCAAAGCACTTTGTCTTGAATTTACTGTCAAAAAATTATAACATTTTCTATTTATTTCGTTTCATATAATCACGTGCTCTAATTGACATTTTTCTAGGTTTTATTTGTTGCAATCATTATTTTATTTATTTTAAAAAGAGCTTCTGTGAATGGGATGGAATCACGTTATTAAAAGCTAATTCTTTGAGATGTTCGTGCAGATAATATATATATTTTTTACTACCCAGGCAGCAAGAATTGTTGGAAACACATTGGCGATTGGTCGCATCCATTGGCTACAGCTCGCGAGTATTTCACTGATGTTGGCGTTGCATTGGCGCGATATCGTATTCCGACCAGATATTTTGCGGACCTCGCATTTAGCTTGGCGCGACCTCGTACGCCGACTTAGTGAAAATGGTCGTTTCAATGTAATCGCCCCCTACTCGCGCCGATATCAGAAAAATCGCCTTTCCTAGACAAGACTTTGCGAATATATTTTAGGAATTTCCCATGATTCAACTGGTGATTGTTGTGTTTTGGAATTCAACCAACAACGCGTGCTATCATTTCAAGAAACTTGGTAAGTGTAAATATATTTATTACTGTATATTTTCTAAATAGTATGTTTATTCTAAATATTTAATAAAAAGGATTTTTTTTTTTTGTTAAGGTTGTTTGAACTCATTGATTACCTGATACAAAGAGTTGCTAGTGATATTATAAGAGTTAGGTGAAAATGACCATTAGTCCTAATAAATATTTGAGCTAACGATCCATTGTTAATCATTCTATTTCATTTAAGAGCTAAAACTTTGTTAATTTAGCTATCGTCATTTCTTTTCTTGCATGTATTTTTTTTCAAGTGATTTTTTTTTTTAGATTTTTATGTTGGGTGTTCTTAAATTATTGCAGTTTTTTTTCCCTCTTCTTTTACAATTTCGTTCAGTTAATATTTTCAGATGAGAGATTTTTTTAAAAAGTATTAAATAACGTTTTTATGTTTTGTTATTGCAATAAATGTGTGTAATTATTTTTTATTTTGACGCGAGACTAAAAAAAACCTTAGCTCAGTAGGTGATAACGCGCCAAAGCTAGCAACTCCCGTTTTATCTAATGTGGCAACCCGTTTTAGCTTTCGCATTGGAAAGAGGAGTCCGAATGATTACGCAAGCTCATTGCTGGCGACTTTTGGGAAAAGTGTGCCAAGTAGGCGGTTAAACTACGATCGTATTGTAAGGTTAGGAAAGAAATCTAAAACTTGAGATAGAGCAGGGATTTTTGAATGCTCTAATATTAATAGTTTTTTATTTATTATTCGTAAATGGAAATTGAATTTTTTAATTCGATTTCCATTTACGAAATATGACATAATTAAATAGTTTTTAATTATGTCATATTTCGTAAAATAATATCATAAATTTTACTCCCATTAGTTTGAGTTGTTTTTATTTTTCTTTGTTATTGTAAACACTATTAAAAGTTTGTCTACACAAATCATTATCCCAGCAAAGCTATTATCATGCCTATGAAGTCCTGTAAAACTTTTGCACGTTAATTACACATCTTCATTTATCAACAAATATTTATTGTACTTTTAAAATAAGTGAAAGCTCAATCATTATTCTAATGAATAAATATATTTTGTAGGTTCATCAGAGCTGGTCATAAAGGAGAGTTAAACTGAAGAAAAGCATATACATAATATTTTATCTGTATTGCTGAAAAATTTTGAAACTCGCCATTTCACAGAATGACTGAAAATTGAATATGCTGCCTAAAACTGGCTGGCAATGTATGAAAATTCATACATTGCCATATATACAAATATGCATTCATACATATTTCATAGAATTTCTAAAAATGACAAAATATGAAATATATCTCCTATTCAATGAATGGAAATTTTAGGCACTTTTTGTTTCAAAACTGAAAATGCAATTGGAGGTAAAATAAATTCTACAATCAATCAGAAAATATAAGCAACAGGAACATTTATCCTTGTTTCTTTGAAAGCTACTGTGAGAGATTCTATTCCTGAAGTCGACAAGAGGCAAAATTATTTGTACATTATATTGATAATTATAATGTGTGAGCTGGAGTTTGCTTCTACTGAATGTAACTGCAGAGGGGAATTTGAAACAATTCTATGTAAGATTTCAACTCAATTTATGCCTTAAGAACTTGCTTAGAATTGAAAATATTCCTGACAATGTAATTCCTGTCAAGTCAGTTCCATTTTGTCAGCCCAGTGGAAGCAGCCAGGGAGTTTTCAAACTTATGTGTTAAACAAAAGACCAAAATATGATATGCCTTTGAATGAAAGATATAATTAAATGCATTTTCAAATGTTATCCAAGCCTACTGCATTACAACAAGTAGGTTAATTTCAATTTCCAATTTTTATTAAGAAAGCTTTTCTCTTTTATAAAAAAAGAATCAATTTTATTTTGCACAACTTTCCTTTTTCTTTATATATTTTGAATAAATTTTATAATAGCCTCTTTTTTTTTCAGAATAACAACTCAAGTTATATTAATTATAGTTAATTGAATTAATTTTTCTTTTTATTTAAATTCTTTGTTTTTGTTTACAATTTTAAATGTTCAAATGAAAGAAGTTTTAAAAAGTATTAAATAACATTCTTATATTTTGGTATTGCAATAACATTTGTATAATTATTTTTATTTTGACATGAGGTCAAAAAGGCTTAGCAGAATATATTTAAATTTATTTACTGTAAACTTCAAAACAGAAATTTCTTTAAAACTGGAGATAATGCAGGCATTTTTTAATACTCGTATATGAATAATTTCTAATTATTTCATAAAATAGTCACAAATTTTACTCCTATTAGTTTCAGATATTTTTATTTTTCTCTATAATCCTAAAAATTATAGTATTTGCATAGAGAGTCAATATCAGAATGAAAATATTATGTTTATTAAGTTCTATAAGACTTTAGCTTGTTAAATACTTTTCTCCAATTATCAAATATTTTATATGTACTTTTTTTAATAAAAAGGAAAACTCAATAATAATTATTATTGTTTTTTAGGCTCATGAAAGCTGATCAAAAAGGATAAGGGAATATAAAGAAATGTTCCATATATATTGCAGATAATTTAGTTATACATATATATAATATTTACATAAAGTGTGGTATTTATATAAATTTATAAAAATTTCAAATGCTTCTAGTATTATAAATATTCTAAATAAAATTTAAATGCTTTGTTTATAAATGATGTGACAATATTATTTATTTATGAAAGTCATTGAATCAGTTTTAGGATGCTACTTGGGTGAAAAATTCAGCCAAAATTTTGAAGTAACTAAATCATTTTACTTTGTATTTGTGAAATTTTATTTAATAAAGGTCTTTTTAAATAAATTGTTTTTTTCCTATCTCCAAAAATAAAAAACAGGAAAATAATATATATATTTTTAAACATTTGTCACAAGTAATTTTGTATAATTGAAAGTGTGTGTTTGAAATTGAGCATTTGTTTAGAAATTTCGTGAAATGTTAGAGTTAATCATTGACCAAATTTGGTTCTTGTGCTACAAAACCAAGTTTAAACTTATAATAAATAAATAAAAAATATTACAGATTTCAAATAATTATTTATTTGTAAAATGTTGTCTATTAGACACTAGCTAACACTAACATTTATAATGAAGTATTAAGTTTCTTCAACATGAAGTATGTAAGTAAATAGTAAACATAAGGAATTTCATGCAAATAAAATGAAGAAATATATAATAGGAATTGCATTATTTAGTGTTTTAAACAATTTTTAATCATTGCATTAAAAAATAGGGAAATGTTCAAATTATGTTTAAATAGGTATTTGATTTATTCATTATTTTTTGGTAATTGTCTTGTAGAATGTTATTTATTACACACTACCTAGCACTAACATTTATAATAAGGTATAAAGTTTCTTCAACATAAAGTATGTAAGTTAATAGGAGTTTCATATAAATAAAAGAAGTGTTGCATTTTGTGTATGGAATTTTTGTATAAAATTCAGAATTTTTCATAGAACAAATTTGGTTCTTTCGCCACAAAACCAAACCTTACTATACATAGATCTAGAAAAGATATTTAAATTAAATTGTGCTTGCAAAAATATTGTCTATTGAAGAAACACATAAAAGTGATGCTATAATTTAGATTTTTAACCAATGCAGTAAAAAAAGTGGGGGTGAATGTTCAAAATATATTAAAATAGGAATTTGTGTTTTATTCATTTTATTTTAGTAAATCTTTGTTTATTGCTAACTTTAAACAATATAAAAGCTTATAGCAAACTATAAGAATATATATATAGTTCTATATATATTATATAGAACTATATAATATTTTTAAAAAGAATTATATAGTCTTATATAGAAAATAGAATTATATAAGAATAATATTCTTTGAATTTTCATGAAATAACTTTTAAAATTAACAAATGGTATAGGCAATATTAAAAATTTAATATATATATAATTATACTGATTAATTATACAATTGAAACTATGATTAAGTCAGAAGTTTTTCCCATGCATTCAATAATGAAACTAAATAGGAAATATATATGGAAGAAACTAACCTTATATAGAGATATACGATTATATTATTAGAATTAAGATGGGCAAGTGATCAAATTTAAAACTATTTCAGATAATTTTAACATTTGTTTATTTTCCTTAGAGCAGTAAAAAAAATGTAATTTGAAAATTTATAGAGTAAGATTGTGGTAAAATAATATGCTATAATAATAATTAAGAAAGTCAAAGAGTTAAAATTAAAATAATGAAACATATCATTCTATGAAAAGCAAGTGTTTTATGGAATTTTAAATTATCAAAATAAATAGCAAACAAAAATATAAGTAAAAAAGAAAAGTAAACCACTTAAAATATTTATTTTCATTCGTTTGAAAAAAATATGAAAGTACAATAATTTTAACTATTATAACACTAAATTATAGGGTTTAAGAAAACAAATACCAATAAATTAATATTTCAATAAGATACGGCAAGTGTTCAGTAATAAATCGCCCAATGATTGATATTTGGCCTCCCATTGCTAAAAAGCATTGGGAAATGGTTGGTAACAAATAGCCCATTGCTAAAATACATTGGGAAATGATTGGCATTAGGTCGCCCTTTGCTAAAATATACATTGGGAAATGGTTGGTATTGGGTCGTCCATTTCTAAAACACATTGGGAAATGGTTGGCATTAGGTCACCCATTGATAAAACACATCGGGGAATGATTGGAATGACGTCGGCCATGAGAAAACACGTCGGGAAACGATCGGCAAATTCATCGAAAAGAAGTCGGCGCGATCATCGCCCGGCGTTCCGCCGTGGGACAAGACCAATGTTGGCCCGAGGTCGGCTTCCGATCTCGGCCCGACGTCGCGCGTTCTGTGTTGCGATGTGTGGCCAATGGTTGGCCGACGATCTTTTGCTGCTTGGGTATTTGCCTATGGATTTTTGTTGAAGCCACAAACATTATTTCCAAATCAATATCATGTTCTGACATGATAATAAATTCGATTTTTCAAGAATTCTGGTGAATATTTCTTAAATTTGTAAGGAAGAAGTGAAAATTCAAGAAAGGTAATATGATTATTGTTAAATACCCCTTTTCTCAACTTTGCTTTAAGAAGGTTTGTATTTTTATACTAAAAATTAATTCTTCCATGCTTATATTCATATAAATATGATATAGGCATCTTAAATAATTTTTCAATCAAAACAAAGATTGAAAGAGAGAAGATATCACAGCACTATCAACTGTAGTTTTCTTTTTTTCTAAATTCTTAAATACCAATGCCTTATCCTTTTGAAAGAGCTGACCATGAGCTCTGAAATCAAGATTCTCTTGAGTTTTTTTGGGAATACTTGTTTTCGTCCCTCATCTAAGAATGACAATTAAAATAAATAATGTCACCCAAAGAGCATGTGGATACTTGTAAAAAGTGTAATAATTAAAAATAAAAACAAATTATAATTTCAAATGTGTCATTCATTGTTAATATAAAGTCCTTTCTCAATTTTTCTTATATTTCAAGAATCTCTAATTGGGTAATTAGGTACTGGGATGTAGGATTCCCACTTATTACCCTTTACCAATCCTTTAACTTCCAAACGGGGACATCTTAGGTCATATAATTAGTGTCTAGCTATAGTAACAATTCTTTCCTCCGTCGGTGAAACACCTCACCATATAAAATCGAATTTTTGAATTAGTGGCCTTATTTTGTGAACATCGAAGGATACGAAAATGATCCCAAGTAGCTGTAGAACACTCTTCATTTGTTTTAACTTGAGTGTGAAAATTTTCTTGTCAAAAAATCAGTGCAGTCAATCAGACTTTCAGTCAACCCTTATTCTATTTTTAGCTCAATTGAATGGAATGACCATGTAACTGTCTGTTTCGTAGCCTTCACTACACGTGCACTTTTTCAACTGGTTTCAGGGGAGGATTTTTTGAAAATAATTCATCTATTTCTCTGAGCGAGTCTGTATGACTGTACCTCCCCTGTTAAGTCTAAAATTGTCATCTACCCAGTAAAGAATTAAATAAAGAAACTGATGCACTTTTATTTATATTATCCCAAAACAATCTTTGATACTGTATTATGGTTTGTATTTCTTGTTTCATATTATGAAACAAGTCAGACGTTATAAAAGCATGAGCATCATTAATGGGTTGTCGAAATTTTTGCATTTGGATGGAGGTGGTTGCACTTACATTTCCTTCTATGTGTCTTCATAAGAAGAAGGTCTAATGGTTTCAAAGCAGATGAACGCAGAAGCTGTTCTATGGAACTACTATAACCAATGACTTGATTCTGGAATGTCAACTTTAATTTAGTTTAGTTATATTGAACCCCTGCCTTAAAGAATGACTAAGGTTATTTTAGGATGAATATCTCAATTTAGATCCACGGTTATGTTACGACAAGAACACCTGAACTAGCACCCACTCTCTTCACGTCATGACGCAAAACGACAGGATGTTTGGCCGGGACGGATTTAACAAGAACCAGACCCACTTAATCATTGGTTTCTCAATGGAGTCGGGTACCTAAATTGAAACCCACTGGTTCTGAAGCAGAGACCTTATCACCAGGAATCCACATTCCGGAATGTCCATTTTGGTAGTTTAATGTTTAAAATCCTTTGCGGAGGATCACTACGATTTTGGGATAGTATATTTGGGATTCGATGCAATAATAGATCTTCAACAAAATCAGTCTTTACATCCTTCTAACATTTCAAATACAACTGAATGACTAGAATTCCCTACTGACCAAATAATCCTGTAGTTAAAAATTACTCACTAAACATTAATCGATCAGAGCTGTGGATGCAAAACTTCAATTGTATAACTCGGATTTTTTATGTACCAAATGAGATTGTTCCTCCAATGAAAGACAATGTTCTCCCAAAATGTGTCTCATTCGTCTTCGTATTTAATTCAAGTGTTTATCTCGGTTTATCAGCCGTAATCGTTTCACGACGTTATAACGCTGAGAATCAAAATCAAACAAATGTTCATTATTTTACATGTAATTTCGGAAATTAATATGCTCAAAGATTCCCTTTGAGTTAAATCGCGAGCTTTTAAAACTTTCTAATTGACATTTTTTTTAAAAAAAAATCTTTCCTCGTTTACGAGACATGATCGTTAATAAAAAATGTATATAGATGGTGCTCTATCTCTTCGAGATACCCATAATCTTTTCGCTATACCAAAACCCCATCTTTATCATCTCAGTTGTCACCATTTAGCAGTCGTGGCTGGGGGTAAATGCTCTTAGTGTATATTACGCATATTTAAATACGGAGCAAAATAGCAACTATCCCATAGTAAAAAATCCTACATTTCTGAAAAAATAGAGTTTAATATTGCTAAAAGATGTCATAAATCTTTCTTCTTGACTGAATATGTCTACTAAAATTTTAACTCTAAATAAATCAAAAGTAATAACAATATCATTCAATTTTAAATTGATAACGACCATTCGAGAACTTGT
Source organism: Argiope argentata (assembly GCA_026289955.1). Classification (NCBI taxonomy): domain Eukaryota; kingdom Metazoa; phylum Arthropoda; class Arachnida; order Araneae; family Araneidae; genus Argiope; species Argiope argentata. The sequence continues at coordinate 9,215 of JAOUZG010044517.1, forward strand.
TTACTCTAGAAGTTACTCTCTATATTATCAGACGATATGAATTATAGTAAATGCAAAACCATTTATTTCTTTTTATCATTTCAACCACATTTAAAATTCATTTTAATAAATATATTTTCTTATCCATATTTTTAGCTAGCTGTGTATAACTCTTTGTATCTTTTTCAGTGTTTATAAAAATTTAATATTTGATACCTTAATTTATTTATTATGTTCATAATTGTAGATCTTTTTTATTTATACGTCATATATAATTTCAATGGTAATTTTTACTAAAAGACATTGCAATTTTTAATGAGACTCACGTTTAATTGTCCTTCACGGAATATAAACTCACAGCACTGCAACAAATGAAAGAAAATAATGCGTATGTAAAGAACAACACAAATTCTAAATTCAAAAACCCGTCATAGAAAATATGAACCCATTAAAATAGATCATTTAGGCTGTTTCATAAATCACGGAGTAATTGTCAAACAAGTACATCCTATTTAATCGCCTCAGTTACTGTCTCCTATGAGGTACATCATTTCTGTCTATCAAAAGGGTAAAAATAAAGTAAACCCGTTGTTTCCATAATATTTAAAATAATCTTGTAAAGGAATTGTTTTATTTTTAGCCAATTCTTACATCTTTTAAAGGGCTTCTTTTCAAGCAATTTGGTGATAATAAGAGCTTTTATTCAAAGTACTTTTTATAGAAAATTTGTGTCAAGGAAAATACGAAAAAAATCCTATCACTTCCTTTCTTTTATTTTCTTGTGTTCTATTTATAATTTTGTCCAAAATTCAAACAAAGTCCATTCACCTTCCCTCTTCATTTCAAGAAGAAAATGAGCTCGCTTGATGAATGGCTTCTGGTGACACAAATTCGATTGACATATTGACAAGCCAATCAAAAATCCTGCCATTCTCGGTTCGCTTGGCGTGTCAAAAGGGAAAATGCATTCTGTTCATATTTATGGATTATGTTTATAGATTTAATTCTTTGAAAATAATAAGATGGTGGATGATAAATATAGAAATAGAAAGTGATCTTTCCCCAAGAATAGAAATTGAAGTGTCTTAGCTAATATAGCGATCACAGGAAGGTTTTCTATGAAGGTTAGCTTTATGAAATCATTTATCTATAATTAATATTATTATATAGTATTGAACGATGGTTGTTCCATTTTAAATCAAATAAATTTTGAAAGTGAATTTTGAAAGTAATCAAGATCAAGTAAATTATGAAAAGTGAAGGAGGATTTCAGTGCTAATTCTGTGGATACGATTCCCCCCATATACAGATATAATTTAAAATATTCAATATATATTTCATTCTTGGTGAAAATAGTATTTTATTCTTGGTGAAAATAGTATTTTATTCTTGGTGAAAATGTGAGAATTACATTCAGCAATCTCTTCAAAATCTTTCCCAAATTTTTCTGGAATTTTTAACGATTGATTGGTAATTATATGAAGCTGATGCATAAAACAATTTGTTATTCGAAAATATATAAAAAGGAAAAACTTAATATACAGTATATATTAGCAGAATAGCCTCCCTTCCAAAGTATTCATATGCATGAAAATATATAAAACGATTAATATAAGAAATTAAGTTAATTTCTACTAAGGTAAACAAGGAAAAATTTTCTTTTAGTTACTTTTATGTCATAATTGCTATTAATATAAATAATTTTTCAAAAAATTATTAATTTTCTCAAGAATTGAACTTAAATTCTTCACCTTGTATTTTACCGATTAAGTTATTGACTGTTGATATTTATTTTTATTACAAACTGCTTTACTTCATATAAAGTATTAAATATGAATTAAATGTAATGAATGAATTGATATTTCAAAAAGCTGTATTAACATCAAGGGCCGTTCACAACAAGTTTTAGAAAGTGTATTTGAACTTGAGTTGATAAATAGAATTATTTTATTAACGACTGAAAATGTGAGCGAGATATATGTAGGGAGAGTGTGCAATAACAGTAGAAATTGAAAAAGGTGTCAATAAACGGGGGAATTTTTTTATAATTTACTAAATTAACCGTGGCCATAGACAATGTTATTTTAAGAAAAATATTTTTTAACCTATTATATTTAGTTATATAGAAAATATTTACATATTTTTAAAATGGTATCAATAAATAATTTTTAAAAAAATTATCTGATTAGTGCTTGTTATTTGAAAAGCAAAATATCGTCTATAACTTTTAAATTTAGTTTTTCAAAATAACGAGTTCATAAAAGATGCGGGATTAAGACTATACTTTTAAGAGAGAAATATTTCTATAATTCAAACGTTTTGTGAAATATATGGCATAAAAATAAGCAACATTATTGCATACGAAGAAAAAAAATCCTTCATTTTTTAACTTTAGGTGAGATGAATACTCCTTGAAAGGTTATTTCTAAAGTAAAATTGATAGTTTAACTCAGAAAATGTAGTTTAAAAAAATGTTTTAAATAAACATGCATTAAAAAATAATTATAAACTTATTTGTAACATTCAAAAAGCTAAAAATCAAACATTAAATCATCATAGAATGAAACAATTGTAATGATGCAAAATAAGAACGAGAATAAAAAATAAGAATAATGTAAAGTACAAATAAATAACTTTTAAAAATAAACAAGAAATCGTTTTATGAGATATTTTTACGATTTATTTGGATCATTTCACAAAATGGGAAAGTCATCATTAGTTTTCTTTCAAGAATTCAATATTTGAATTGAGTTTACAATTCGTTGCGTCTGTGAAATAGAATAATCATTTTATCTTGAACATTTTTGGATACATTTTACTGCTTTGTAGTAATGCTTAGTTTCTTACAGGCTATAAACATTTCAGTTGAATTTTACATAGAATAAATTTTATGCTTGAGATAGAAGACATTATATTATTTTTTGAATAAAATAGACTGCTAGTTAAAATATATTATGCATACTGCAATTTTTGATACTGTCACGAATCTGTAATTTTTTAATAGATATTCTCCAATCGCAACAATTTACAACATTTTATATGTATCCCAACAAAATTAAAATTAAATATATTCTTAAAAGGAGCTTCCTAAAAGATAATTTTAATGATTTGAGAATGTTTCCCAAAACAAGGTGACTTTAATGTTATTCAATATCTATTCAAAGACAAGTAATTAAAAAAGCAATTTGAATCCTTAAATTCAAATTTAATCATGACGGATTTCATATATAACTAGTTATCTTTGGCTTAGTTAGAGCTTTTAATGAGTTCTGAAATTAGATTTCCATAACACTGATACAGTTAAACTTTCCTTTTCATATTTTCAGATTGTTTTAAAGTAATCTGTATTATAAATAAGTTTGGTGGATTAACATATTTAAAAAATGTATCAAATAATAAAAGGAGAGCATTCAGAAACATACAGTAAAAATCGGACTAAGTAGAGATTCATAAACATACAGTAAAATTCGGACCAAGTATATCATTCAGAAAAATAAGTAAAAATCAGACTATGTAGAGATTCAGAAACACACAGTAAAAATCGGACTAAGTAGAGATTCAGAAACACACAGTAAAATTCGGACCAAGTAGAGTATTCATACGCATACAGTAAACATCAAAATAAGCTGTGGAAATAAGGTTTTGTAAAATAGATTTTTTTCTCTGCATTGCTGTAAAATAATCAATCAATTACTTTCAGAATCTTTCTAAAAACAAGTTATTTAACGGTGAGACACCAAGAATTCCATCAAATAATTCAATTTCGTAGAAACTTTTGAAACGTTTTATTAAGATTTATTTCAATGGATTGTAAATTAAGCTTTTCTAAATAAACGTGTAGCGTATAATGTCCCATTATCTGATTTTATATGATATATCTATACGCTTTCGAGAATATTTTATGGTTTAATTTCAGATTTCATAAATGAGTCCAATCCAATAAGCAGTGATTCCTTTAGCTAGTTTATCAAAGCTATATTATATTGCTTAATAAGTAACAAATGTATAGCATAAATTCTACTGCAATGGGCTGCAGAACGACGTAAATTTTCTGATAAACAGCTGCAGAGGATTTTCTTTCTATCATTTATTAGCTTGGGAAATGATAAGGTAAGAAATTCATAACTTTAATATGGGTATTATTTCACGAAAGGATAAAATATATTGTAATTGTTAAGCGATAATCAATGCCTTTCTGTAAGATTTATAGTGTTAGTTCATTTTGCATCTGTTTCCATTGCTACGAAATGTAGAGCAAAACAATAAATGTATGTACATTCGATATTTTACTCTTTTAATTCCGGATATATATTTAAGGTAATTAATGATATTTTCGTTCAGAATTGATTAGATTATTAAAATTTAGCTTAACATTATACCTGCATCTCCCACCTTATTCAAAGAGATATGTATTTTTTTTCAAAAGTAAAGCTTTTAAAAAGGTCAAAATTGATATTATTAAAGCAAGAATAGAAATTATATGTGAAAATTATTGTAAACAACAATTTTAAAAAAATTCTTGGTTAACCAGACGGTTTAAATTGAAATGAAAGTCAATGATTCGAAGATAATAATCAGCTGACTCTAGTCAAAGGATCTGTTTACATTTTCTAAAACTGCTACCTAACTTGGCTAATTCAATTCAACTATAGAACAAATGCTTATCACGTATTTTTCATGGTTTCACAAAAAATCCTGAATCACTGATATTAAATCGTGCTTGGTATTAAAAATAATATTTTTGCTTTTAACATTGCATTTTTATAAATAAGATTCTTCCAGTCTTGATAAACAAAAATTGACATATTACAGATTCGAATATAATAATTAAAGATCATAATAGAGATTAATTTCAAATTTCTCGCCATTTTCAATCAAAATGCAATGAGAAATATTTTATTTTATAATTTGAGTATATCTGATAATATAACATCTAAGTTTTACTTTAATATTTATTTTATTTTAATGAAGCAAAATTTTAAATATGAAGAAATTATATAGGTGTCCTATGATTATGTGAGAATATATGCTTATCTTTCATGTTATTAAATCTATTATGACATCCATATATAAAGATTTAGATTTCAAAGAAATTTAAATTTTAAAGTATTCAAAGTTCGTTTTATGTTGTTTATCAAGTTTTATCAAAGACTTATAATTAGACTTTACATGACAAAGTTTCTAAAAGAAAAAAAATTACCTTAAAACTTTAATTAAAAGTTCCGTTTCCAAACTAACTTACTTCCATTTGTAATATAAGAAACCTGATTTCCTGCAAAAATTCGTTTTCTCTGTATCAAATTTTATAAGATTCTTTATATCGATATTTATTTGCGATATTAAAATTATCATATTCATCAAAGAATACATTGGTGACGCATTGATCTTCGTGACTGGGAAGAAATAAATTTTATTAAGTCTGCCATGGAACACTTTAAATAATCTTTTTTTCTTCATCTTGGGAGCAGAGACTGATGCAATTATCGTTCAATCAACTTCGTCCTTCATGGATTCTACTAAAGAGATTTTTTTATCGTTTCTCTAATATTAGCTCAAGTTCGATCATCATCATGGAAACAGAAAACTATTCTTTGTTAAGAATGTTATTTCAGACCATTTTTAATCTTTCTTTTGCCAATTTAAATATTATTTTTATCAAATAAGTATGTGTGATACTTTTGAGTGAATCAATAGAAATTGCCTTTAGTGACTCGTTATTTCTCCAACATTAAAAGTAATCAATCGTGTAAGAAATATTGATTATTATTTATTATCTTACAAATTAAAATGTTTTTAGTTAATACTTCTATAATATGCAAGAAATATTATTTATTAACTAATACCAAAATAAACTGCGAAATCGGTAATGTTGAGGATGGGGGCTACAAAAATATATGTTTTGTGGTATGCCTGGAGAAATTGATTGACAAAGGGGGATAACGCATATTATTAATATATCAAAGGTTTATGAGATTTTCTATGAAATAAAATTGTAGTAACTAATACTCTATTTTAGAATACCATCAAAGATTTGTATCGAAGTGAATGTACCATGAATAAAGATTTTCAGGAAATCTGGAAGGGGGCATCAGTGACATATTTAATTTTTTTTCTACTGACTTGGAAGAACCTTCCATGAAAATTCTATACTGGAAGCCGATTTCTGTTTCAATTGAAGAGTTTTCTTGATAAATCTTTGTTGATAACTAGTTTTACATCATATATTTTACACTTGAAACATATACAGACCTGCCATGATTGCATTTATAGGGGCGTTTGAGCTGGCTCAGAAGTCAAGTAGTGAAGATTCATGAGTTGTCAGAAGAAATAAAACAGAGAATCCAAGACAAAAGTTAAGGCATTAGGAAATCAAAGATCATTCTTGTAGGGAAATCTTCGATACAATCGAATTGGTTTTTTAAATTTATATATTAAAACAAACCAAATTTTATAATATTGTTACTTTAAATTTCAGCGACAGTTTAATCATTTAAGTCACCTTTAATTCCAAAAACTATTCACATTTGAGGCATTCCACTTTTCCCTATATGTTTCTTAAGACGTGTAACTATTGATATTGGCCCCGTCCTACACGTCTGATAAGAGATTTAATTCGAGAATTACTTTGTGAGTTTTCTAAAATAATAAAATTTTCTTGGAATTATTGACGTCTTCACTATGATGGGATTATAGAAGTTTTAAGAATTGGATTTAGGTTTATTTTTATACCATATTTTCTCGGCATCAATTTATAATAAGCCCAGAGTAGATTCGAAAATTGATATTACAAGACAATTAAAATAAACTGAAATCTTCCGTATAATTTAGTAATATGTTATTGTACTATGTGATAATACTTTTAAATCAGCTCTGTGAATAATAATACTTTTTCTGTGAATAATAACTCTTTTCACTCATTTCAGTAAGTATTTCTGAAGAAATTAAAGGCGCTCGAACTACTTAAATTTTATTCCCAAAAAGTAAATCAAACTAACAGATATCTGATGAGTCAAAACATATTGTTACAAATCTGTCATATCCTCTCTCAGTAGAGTTAGCTCCATCTAGGAAATAAAGTTTTATTGTCTACTTTATTATATGCTGATCAGATGCCTTATCAATACCATCCTCCCAACAAATTTTCTGACAATCTTGGCGACAAATTCGGCCTCTTTGGATACTAAGTCGATGATACTAGAATGTTCAGGAATATTGGTGATAGAAACAGTAAAAGGAGGTTCATGTTTTTGAAAATTTTCTTTGTCCTGCTCGGGAAGCTAAATGCCACTTACCGAAGCTGCAGTATTATGGAGAGTCACCGATGGTTTAATTTGACCAGTTCAATGTTGTACAAGCATTAACTGAATGCCAAGTAATTAATGGATATAAAAATGGTGTTGTGTGCCAAATTTTGGAAAGAAATATTGACATCGAGTGGAGTAGACAGTAGCATAGCAGTGCAAAGACAGTTGATCACAAATTTAAGCTACGAGACAGTGGAGAATGTAGGTGTTTGGGAAGGCCTTCGTGAATTCTAGTTTCTTTCCTCCGGCTAAGTTTTATCTAGCCGATTTCTGTGATGTATTTAGTGTTTACTACTATTTAGCCAACATCCTTTAACAGGGGTAGCGAGTTTTCCCTATGATCTGAGTGTTCTGGGCTCAAGTCCTGGTTCGGTTATGGTTGTTTTTCATACGTCATAGTTGCAAGATGTGTGAATGGGCACCCCCTGTAAAAAGAGGCTGTGCTAGCGAATGTTATGCATAAGTACCTAAGAAGTACTCTTGGCTCTAGTTGGCACAAATTAATAAACAAGTGACGCTCCGCCACTTAAAATCACTGAGCCAGCTTACCCAATGGCAAGTACTATTAGAAACAGTAACAGCAATTACTCGCCAACTGTATTTTCTTCCAATTACATTCCTACGGTAGTAAGCATTAGCAAATGCCAAAAAAACCTTGTATGTAATCCGAATGTGTTTTCCGCCTGTATACCTGATTCTACATGCTAATAAATGGCTCTATTTGTATTTGAGGCCACCATGAGCTCACTAACAGCGAATCCGTTGACTTAACAAATATAGTTGAGGAATTTCCATAGCAATACCCTGGATAAGAAAAATGTATCATAGAAAGAAGATCAAAACTTTCATCAAATTATGCTCTGAACTAACATTATATAAAAATGATTAACCATTTTTTTTGTAAGGAGTTACTTGAAGCTGTGTACGATTAAAAGCTTCATTATTTTCCTTTTCACCAAATAAAAATGATTTCCAGTTTCTTTAGAACACCCTAAAAAAAGAATCTACTCCCGCAAAGAACAGCAATATCAGTTTTACAAAGAGAAATATGGTAATATGTGGAGTATCAAGACTCTATAAATTCAGTTTTAAACCGTTGAATGACTTGCCTTCTATATTCGGAGAAAATAAAAAGTATTCATTCAGTGGATATTACTGTGTGAGCAGAACACTCTTATAATTAGTATTTCCATATTTTAACATGTTTCTCATCATGAGAGAATTGTCCACTCTTCACATCTACTATTTAGTCCATATTCTCTTTTATACTTCTACGAAGAGATGGAATTATTATATAAGATTGAAGTCCGAATCACATTCAGTGATTCACAATGCAGTGAATGGTAATAGCGAATGTATTAAATAACGAGTGATGTCGCTTTGACCTTTTATAATGTATCTTAGATTCACGCTGATGTCTAGATATGCAAGATAATCAAGTGGCATGTGAATGAGTATAATAATATTATACCTGAAAAAGATCCATGAAACGTTGTATGCTCTATAATTCACACATGATACAAAAATGTTACATTAAAGCAACTAAGCAGTGCACAAAAAAGTGAATAATTTCAAACTGATATTTATTATGGAATCTAAAACGAAGTTCTATGTCTCCAAAAGGTTTAAATCTTTATACATACATTTTTTACAAAACCTAAGATCCCAGTAAATAATTTTAAAACAGGTTAATGATTGGTGATAAATCTAGATGCTAGTATCCTTCGTTATTAGATTTGTATAACAAGAAAAAAAACATCTGATGCATTTAATGCAACGGTACATATTTATTCTATGCATAAAACAATTTCATCATCTTATTAGTTTCGATTTTATTGTTAGGTAAATTCGAAAACTGACTTTTGCATCAAATATTAAAACTTTTCTTCCTCGTCAAATGAGATATTTTCACATATTGATCTTTTTGATTGCAGCTGAGAAACATTTATTAAACCTGTCATAAAATACTTTAAAAGCTTTTGCTCTTTTCCGCCGCCGGCAGAAACTGATGCAATTGTCGTTCAATTAGCTTCATCTCTCACTGAAACTATCCCAACATAGTTTTTTTTTCATCATTTTACTCACGTCAGTTGCAGTTCTGTCATTATTTCGATAGGAGAAAAAAAAGGATCTATCTGATAATAGCATTATTTCGGATCTTTTTATTCGACTCACGTCAGTTTAAATTCTTTTCTTGGAAATTAAATATAAGACATGGTTGTTTAGCTTATTTATCGCTCATATTTCGAAAAAAAAATTACTAAAAGATATTTTAAAATTAATTAAACTAATTCCTGACATCTTAATAACTAATTTTTTAACTAAATTTTATACTAAACACAGACATTAACTATTTATTTTCTGATAAATTTAAAATTAAAGAATAGGGAAAATAATATGTAATTGAAGAACATATCACTTAACTAGCAACATTACATGTATAAATTTATTCACATTTACTTAAATAGGAAATTAAATGGACATTTATAACATTTATAATTTTTTTTCTTATTTAGCAAAAAGAAATATTGTACCACATTTATTTTAGACTATCCGCATTGTTTTATAATTTGGCACGCCAGGACTAATGCTTTCGAATATTCACAATTTAATATTTATGCACCCTATTATTTTGAGAACTTCCTCAATAATAAATCTTAAAATATAAAGGAATAATAAATATAAAGCATAAAATAAAGCTTCAAATTTCTATAGTCACACAGCTCATGGTATTATAAAAATATTAGACACACTGTATTTATATCTTTCAAAATTGTTATCCTCTGCAGTATGATTTGAATTTAAATTTCAAATGGGAGAGATAAACAATAAATGAGAAAAAAGATGTGTGGAAACCAAACATATTTTCTTAATTATGGCTACAGAAAAAGGAACTCCTCAGCATTGTTATCTCATGTGTACCATCGAATAATAATTTTATAGTGTATGTAATATTTCAAAGAATAATAAATTCATTATAAATAAACTGATTCATTATAAAATTCTATTTATTTTTAGATGATTTAAAAAGTTATCAATAATACTTAATTTATTTCAATGTTGAATGTACTTCTGAAACTGTCATGGAGTGTAAATTTATAAAATCATATTCTGAAACCTATATTTAAAGTCTAAAGCTTCAATTTTCTACTATCAAGTCAATTTTATTAGCAGATGAATACCTATTCATAAATGTTTAGCAAATTTGTCGTTCGACACTGATTAGAATGAATGCTCTTTATGTATTAAAACGTATTTAGGAAAAAAATTATGTTTATGGAACTGATAATTTAAATATGGAGAAAGAACATTGAACACTTTTTCATGCATTAATTTTTTTTAGAAAATATCATATTTATTTCCTTCATACAGACAGATTCTAAAAATTACACTTTTCTAGGTTTAATATGCAGTAATAACTATTTATTAATTTCAATTTTTTGACATAGGATGACAACATTTTGGTAAAAAATTATTTTTTTACACCTCACGTATAATGTTTTCATGCAGGTTAAATTTTATTTTTATTGTGTCCTATATAAGCTGTTGGAAAATATAGTGAAAGGGTTTTGTTTAATTTATTTAAAATAGAAACTTAATTTATAATATTGGGTTTGATAAATAAAATATTGAATCAGAAAAATATAATTTTTTGAGTGTTATGAGAATGTAAAAACTATTCTTGAGTTTTAATAGTTTTGGAATTTATCGTGGAGATATTACAGATTGCTTGATTTTTATTAATGAAAATTCTAATTGATTTTTAAAAAAAAAATATGCCTAACTTACACATTTTTCATGCCAAATGATTTATTAACACATATATATTCTTTTATCTTTATTATGAGTTAATAAGAGAAAAAAAGTCTTCATATCCTTTATTAGATGGGTAATATTTAAAATTTACTTGCTCTAATAAAACTTGGAAAAAATTATATATGAAGTATTACATGTAAGTCAATGATGCGAGTCATATTTTAAGCATTTAAGCATTATTTGAGTTATTTTTTTTCAATATGCTTCTCATTTAAAACAAAGGGATTTAATTAATCAGACTTTTAAAGATATTCATTGAATTTGTCTATATTAACTCTCTGGAGGTGAGTGCCCTAGAACTGAACTTTTAAAGTTAGGGTTTGAAGCCGAGTAACAAACTACCAAGTGACTCTTGCGTTTCGTGGATGTTATCTGGCTTATGATGCTTTTCACCATATACTCTGTCAGCAATGAGTCGATCTATATCGTTTGAGACAAGAGTATAAGCATCGTGTGTGAGTTATTGGTGGTGATGTTTGGCTGTTGTATTTAATACCCCTGACGACTTCCGCTGCCACAGCGGGGACGAGGAGGGCGCAACAACGGGGACCCGAAGAAGTAATTTACTTAATTAAGATCGTGGATTTACCATTGTGGAGGTGAGTAGATTGCAATCAAACTGAACTCTCAAATTTAGGGTTTGCAGCTGAATAACATAGCCACTTGACAAAAGACATGGGCATAGATAATCGATGGATATTATCTGACTTACACAACAACTCCCTCGATTCGGTGATCAATCAGGTACCTCGGAATTAAAGAGGTTCATGATTCCTTTCGAAGATGAGAAAAATATGCTTACTCCTCTGAAATCCATATTAACAGCCCATCTTCTAGAAAAATTGATGTACAAAAAATGAGCTATATTTAACTAAAGTTCATTAAGTAAATATATATACTTGGATATCTTTTGAGAGTTAAAAACTCTAACCTATTTTGGTGGGCATCTCTTATGGATAAAGCAAGCATCTCAGGGACTCAAATAATTTTACTTGGCGAATGGAAGAAGAAATTCTGCACTTATACCGAGACGCTTCAAGTGCCCCATCATAATTTCATTGAACTGGTGTTTAGGCCTTTTAGTAATGATAAAACTAAAAATGCACGAGTATACAGTAAAAAAACAAATATAGGAACCTTAATAATTTGTTTCTTAAAATTCATTTTGATTACTAAAAATACTCTGTTATTGGGATTGAGAGCAAATTATATACGAGAGATTAAATTGAAATTAAAGATGAGAGATTATTTGAAATTAAATGCTGTTAGTTACGAAATACTGATAACCTCTTCGTTATTTAATTATTACGTTCTCTTGTAAAACACTTCATTATCATTGTTCAAGGTTATCCTTGAACAAGGACATTGAAGTAATGGAATGAAAACTGAACGGAATAATGGAATTTTAAAAATGAATTCTGTAATTACTTAAAAGCAGCGTACCTACTTCAAAGAAAAATAAAATCACTTGAACACACTTGCATTTGTTATGTTCTTTTTATTATTATATGCATTTAATACTGACTTTCGCAAAAAAACATTATAATCTTATATATGGCAGTAAAATATCTTAGTTCAATGGATCAGTGAAATTGGACATATATATTGTAAAAAACAATTATTTAATTTGATACAGTGAACAACATTACTAGGTTAAAATTGAAAAGGGCATTTAATGATATTAGGAAAAGTATTCTAATATTACATATATGTTACAAATATTTTATAATGCAAAAAAGATATATATATATATATATAAATAATAATTATTATTATTACATATAATTGAAAAAAATATTCGGCCTTTTTTAAAAACATTTGTTTCTTATCCGAAAAATTTGTTAGTACAGTGAAAATATATTTTATTTCATTCACTCCCAATCAACTAAACTTTTTCATTGAAAAAGAAATTCTTTTCAAACAATATTTTCCACTAATCCACATAGTAGAATTTATTGGGGCAAAAAGTTTAAATCATTTCTATGATATAATATACTAAAAAATCGCTGCGGGCAAATTGATAGGAGGTTTCCCATAGTCGTGATTCAAACGCAAAAACTAAAATCTTTCAAAGAATGAAAAGATTTGTGTACAGGGAGGAGGAGAGGTAAAATGATATTACGAACTTTTTGCTGCTATTAGTTGCTCTTTGAGGATTGTTTTTACTTAGTGGATTTCAGGGAACTCATTAAGCCTCTGAAAGACTTTATGAATTGGTTGGAAAATTGGAAAGGAAGCAATGAATTATCTTTAAAAAGAGTATTTTCATTCAATTTCTTTCATTTTTTTTCAGTATGTGTACAAATTTTAGATGGCTTAAAGATAATTTCAAACCCTACAAAATCTACGGATTACATTATTTCGATTCTATATTTATTATTTTCGCATACGTTAGAAATTAATTAACAAATTTAGTAACATGATAATTAAATTTTATATTTGTGTTAATTATTTTTTGAACAAAGTTTAATAATACAGTAATAAAACTGTGACTGTATGGAATATGAATTTTTGACAGAATTTAAATAAAACTGAAAAGTGAAACTTTGAAATGAGCTGTAGTAGAGAAAAAAAAGAAATTATACGCTATAAACTTCTAATTATAAGTAAAGTTAATTATTTAGCGAATAATAATACAATAATTATAGTTAGTTAATTGTGTATATATTGGTGGGAAATCTATATGGAATCCCAAATGAGGATTATATAAATGTCCTGATGAAATATTTTACCATTCACTCACTCGGCTTCCTGGCTTAGGGATATTCGTCACCATGATCTAGGCGTACCTGGTTCGAGTCCCGTTCGAGCTGGTTGGTTGATGTGGGTTTTTTTGGTACAAGGGATAATCTTGGCCATACTGCACCATTCATATGGTAAAAGTACAAAAAAGTGAATATTTGAAAACTTCATATAATATCAAGTATGTTTATTCATAAGATCATATAAAGTAGCTAAAATACAGATGAAAGTGTACCACGACACCTTTGACTGAGAAAAAAATCTTAAAAAAAGAAACCGTTTAAGTTAAATAAATGGTAAATAATGGTTAAATAATGTTGGGATGGTAATTTTCCCCCAGCAATTCTGAAAGAGTAACATTTGATGAATGAAAAAAATGTTGTCGAGGAGAGACAAAAGTTGAGCATTCCATCAAAATGTGATAAACTGTGAATTCACTGTGGCATTGAGTAACTAATAGGCGTATTTTCTCAGAAGAGTAAGTACTTGTGGGTTATCCGAGTATGCCCAATGCGCAGACGAGATAACTGGCCATGTGTCAATGACAGGTTTAATAGAATGCAGTTTATTCTGTATCTGTAGATCCCATGTCTCTTGTCATAAAGAAACAAAAATTGCAAGCAATAGCTTTTTTTACATCACAATATGGGCATGGTTGTTCTTTGGTGTTCTATCTATGAGATGTGTGAATGTGTCCCCTCCCCTCCTGTAAAAATAGGTTTTGCAAGTGAATGTGCGCATGAACTATCAAGTCATACTTTTGACCTTGGGAGGCATTACTAGAAAACAATTGACGCTGAATCAGCTTAATATTGTTGAAGGTCTCTGCTCGCTGGTCCATGACAAGTTCTATTAGTAACAACAACTATCATTTTTTGTATATTGTATAGGAGCGTAATTCGTTTTGGAGACACAATGTTTTAGCTTAAAAGTACAAAAAATTTATAATCATATCCAATCGATTGTTAATATAAAAGAATCACGAAATATAAAGTTTAGTTCTACAACTGGTAGGAAATTAGAAAGTTGTACCAATGAGTCACTTCAATATTTGATTTCTATAAGGATGATCATGTTATTTGGCAAAATCAAAATAATATTTCCAGAGTAAGAGTTTTTGGACCAAACGCCCATATATATCACGAAAGTTACCTTGTTTTTGTCTTGTCTCTTCCATAACGATTGAAAGATATAGAATTATTTTTTTATGTTCAATCATCCTAGTTTTAAGCAGATCCAGATACTAATTAGGAACTAATTAAAACCTAAAATATGGAGTAATAGTTCTAAATTTTGAAATTCATGTTCAGAAGATAACAGTTAATGTGATTCATTGTCAGGTATTTCTTCATAATAAATGAATAAACCCCAAAATAATCTTGCATACTTTCTATTAAAAATCTTATGATCTTTCATTGGCATTTAAGTTATCTAGGATAAAGTTGTGAATAACGTGCATGAAATTAGTGAACGATAGTTGGCAAATACTGATATTTGGCAAAAGTCTATTTTTATTGAATCTATCACGATAATGATTATTTTGCAAGACATTTTTCCGGCAGAGTGACACCAAAAAGTGATAAAAATGAACAATAGTAGTCAAAAGATTAAAACAGACGAAATCAGATAGCTTGAATTCATTGCACTTATTATTATGTAAAAGCATTTTATTGATTTCAAGTTTTTAAAGCCTCAAAATGCATAGGAAAGAAATTGGCGATTTTTTGTTTTTGCGGCATGAGTTGTTTGCTTTTAAAGTTTTTAGAGAATGATGAAGAAGATTGTTAGATTTGGCAATTTATCGCCAAATCTGACAAATTTTTGACAACCTGGCAACCTTAAAGTTATAGCTTGATTTCCGAATTATTCCTCCTCTGAATTCTTATGAATTGTCTTAATTAATTTATGTCAGTAACCAGTTTAAAATAAATTTGGACAAGCATGAGGCTATCAAATTATGCCTGCGTCAATAATATTTAGAAAATTAATGTTTCTTTCCTTTATATATATATATATACTGCCATTGTGGAATTTATTATAAACATAAGCATTTTTGACATATAAAACCATTTATTTTGGTACCACGCCGAAACCACATTACTTTCTTGAAACCTTTTTGTAGAAGTTAGACAAATCAATCAAAATAGCAAGAAACCTGCTCAAAGACTTTTTTTACACATTTTTACCTTTTGATACTACATTATATAACAAAATGAATCAACAAAAACCTCACTTTTCTTTTCTTGTAGCACTTCTGTATAATTTACTACCATATTGTTTCATTATTGATAGTGGATTTTCTTTGTTTAGAATCAATAATCTTGTAAAGATTGTTATAAATTGTTATACTTAAAATTAAGTAGAGGGTTTCTTATTGCTGAAAAATGCACCACTTTTCTTTATAATTTTATATTCAAGTAAATTGATATCAGTTTGTTATGTCAATGAATTATCTCATAATATGTAGTAATAATATAGAAGAAGTATCAAAATTCGGTGACACTTTAGATAATATTTTTTTAATATTTATTCCAAGAAAATTTTAACTAGCAAATAAAAGCTGGTAAATTTTAGGATAAAGTATTCAGCAGCTTCATGACCAGTGATTGCGCTATCACTTTAAAGAGTCCTGAACAACGTGTAATTGAATGATTTTCTTTCAAACAAAATCTAATCTATTTGTTTTGAATTGAAAAAAAAAAAACATCGGTGATAAAAACGAATGCGATTCGATGAAATCTTCTCTTTTTGTTTCAATTACTTTTTCTCATTTTGCGGGAAATCACTTCCAAACAAGGTATTTCCATTTATCCACTCGAAAGTTTTTACGTTTAAATTATTTTTAGTATATCCTATTTACTCCATTTGAAAAAATCCCTTCAGGCAACTTAAAAGTATTTTGAAAAAGAAGTGATTGAACTAAAAAGAAAAAAAATAAGAGGTATTTGTTGTAAGGACTGATGGAGGAAAGAGATTAAATGATATTATGTGTCTCTTGTTGTTATTGGTTAGGTTTGCGGTTGATTTTGTGCTTACCGGATTACACGGAATTCATTAGATTCCTGAAAGATTTGTTGTATCGACTCTGAGATTACTTAGGATTAATGCGTAGTTTGGCGATATTTATTATAAGAAAACTATTTCTTGATTTCTGTGAGGTACATTTGTTGAAAAAATGGAAAATTTAAAAGAGCAGGAAAGGATCAAGATTTAAGAGACAATATTAAACATTTTTATATCATTAATGTACTCGAATATTTTTTAGAAATTAGGATTATATATTAGAAAACATGATTGATACTTTTTATTGTATAAAGTAATTTTAAGATTACATGTGACCTATATCCAAAATATATTAAAGAGAAATATTCTTTTCACTCTTGGCCGTCCAAAAGATATTCTTTTTAATGGATAAATTTGTAAGACTATCAATTTTAACAAATAAAATATATCGATTAGAATATCGACTTTTAACAAATGAGATATATCGATAAGAACACCGATTCTAACAAATAAAATATATAAATAAGAGTATTAATTTACTAAATTTTAAGCAGTTACCTGTTTTTAAAGCAGTTGGATGTAATCTTACCCTAAAACCCTAAAATTACTTTTTTATTATTTGATTTATATAAATAAATAATATAAAAAATAAATAATTATAATTAATTCATTATATTATTTATTTTTATTATTTAATATTAATTTATTTTAACATTCTACGCACCTCATGCATACCACACAAAGTTACCATACACATTCAATAATGCTTTTTATGATACAAAAGCCAACGTCTTGGCACAGGGGTAGTACGTCTTCCCTGTTACATGGGTGTCCTGTGTTCGAGTCTGGGTTCGAGCATGATCGTTCTTCTTCTCTTCTATGTGTAATATGTCTGAAAGTGTCTCTATCCTTATAAAAAGGGGCTGCAAAAGTGAATGTGACACGTGAGTTGCTAAAACGTTCTCTTAACCCTAGTTGACGGTACTGAAAATAGGGGACGCATCATTGGCTTAAAAGCTTGTTTGACCATGATAAGTTCTGTTAGATACAACAGTGAAAATATACACAAATGTTTTACTAGCTTTAACTAGAGCATTCAATGGTATCTAGCCATATAGTTGATACTACTTATATATCTGAATCATCAATATAACCATATTGCGTGAAAAATAGCATCAGATACCAATGCATCAGAAATAATGACCACACGTCATCACTATAATTATTTGCTCATTTTGTTTACAAAAAGTGACAAAATGAGCACAATTGAGTAAAATTTACATTTTAACTTCCTTAAATACATTATTGGGACTAACATTTTTTTGTAGATTTTTATGCATTGTTTGGATAAACTGTTCATATGAATATTCTTCATCAATCGATTCGGCATGTTACTGAAATGATTTTATTAAAGTCTGCGACTTTTGATTCAGTAATGTATACTCCCGATGTCCACATTTTTCTATCGCATTTTGAAATACTCTTTTAACGTTTGTTCTAATTCTTATCGCAATCATTTTCACCTGTGCGTCAAATCGGCATTTTTCTGGGCATGAATTTCAGTATCACTCTTACATTTCGTCAACGATCTGAACAACATATGGAACTTTTTCAAAGTAATCCCAACCTACTGCAGCTTTAATATGAAAAACTGGACACACTCATTCATTAGATCACATTTCACTTACATGCACTGACATGATCACGCAATGTTGCTCATGTTAAAATTGAAGTATCTTTATTTTTTTATCACAATCGTTATATCTCTGAATACAAGAATATACGACGCAACAAGAAGAAGGTTAGATCGATAAAAATGCTGACCTAAAGAATTAAGTTTTTTTATTGCTGACTAAAGACTTTCCCATACAACCACCAAATTTTACCATTATTGACTAACTGTTGATTACTATAACCCTAGAAATCTGTAGGTATTTAACTATTGGAGATTCATTCTCCTTTGCACGTGATCAATATAAATGTTTAACCGTTATACACCCTTGATTACTTTAAAAACTTGAAAATGTGTATGTATAAAATTAGAGGACATTCATTCCATTTTTACATGATCAGTATAAATTATTGATAGTTACATCCCTGATCACTTAAAAAATGGGAATGTGTATGTATTCATTTAGAGTAGATACATTCCATTTTGACATGGTCAGTACAAATGAAGATTAATCGTTACATCCTTGATCACCTAAATAAATGGAGGCTTTATTAATAAACATTTTATCACGTAATACAACTTTAACTGTCAACGTATTTATCCTTTGATATTATGTTTAATAATTAGTTATATTTGGTAGATCACTAAGTTAGTTATGTGCCTACGCCAGGCACTAAGACGAAACAAACGTAATTTTCAAAATTAAAAAAATGCATCATAATTTACTTGTATATTTCGATTTTATCATTTATCAGCCATCTAAATTCTTGAGGATTTTAACATAAATATATATATATACAAAAAATATTCAAGGACATTTATTAGCGAAAATTATTTCCCTGAATGTGTTTAAAGTTGAAATAAATGATCTTGTTGGTAAATTTATTTAAAATTCTGTTATTGATTTTAAAATCTTGAAAGATATAAAAATTCCAATGGTATTTTATCAAAACTATTTGATGCCTTGATTGAGCAAAACTTAAAGTTTTAGTTCAATCAAAAATATATTGATCCACATCTTCAATATCTTTATTAAAGAAATATATAAATTAAATGAAGGTAAATGAAAAGTGTTTAGTTCCATTTATTGATGAAACTTTAAAAAAATATGAATTATTAAAAAACTAAGAATTTTCTATGTAATAGTTTTTTTCTAGTATTTCTACTTTTTCTGATTTTTTTCTAACATTCTTGCCATGCAGAATAGATTTTGTATTTAATAAAGAGCTTTGGAACTGAGATATGCAAACGAAAAAAATACATGACTTTAACTGATAAAAGTGATCGCAATAACCAAAATTTATTGAGACTTATCTGCCACATATCTTCAGATTACAATCAAAATAAATTAGAGTCATAATATTATCATATTCTGATATTAAAAATTATTGCTGAATCCCTCTTTTTTTCTTTCATAATTACTTGTTCTAATCATGGCAATAGATAAATTCCGGTTTTTAGTTATTTGAAACGTATTCACCATATTTAGTAATTTTCAAAAAGAAAAACGGAAAATATATAATATAATATACAGATATGAAAGAGAAATTCTTCTCTGACTTCTTTGTCGTCCCCTCTGGACTTCACTTTGTCAACTGTAAATCGAGTTTCTGTCACCCAAGGTCATACATCAAATCCCGTCCTTTGACATCTCCAGTAAAAGAATGAACTCTATGAATTTTAGGGTAGAAAGGTCAAAACGAATGATGGCGAAGGAAAAGAAATCGCAGATCGTTTCATCCCATGTCACCAGCAAAAACCCACTTCTATTATCCATTTCAGAATCTAACCCATAAATAATCAGTGATTGCAATATGTACATGGAATTGCAATCTTCATCTTAAGTATCTTTTGTTTCCATGTAATTGAATTATTTCATAATCAATGTTTTGTAGACGTGGTAGATTTTTTTTTTATTTTTAGACGGATTGTAAGATCTTTGTAAACATAGTAAAAATGTATTTGAGTTGCGTTAAAAAAGTTATTTATTTTTCAATAAATAAATTGTTTATTTATTACTATTTGTTGATTTAAGCAATTAAAATATTATTTCCCAAGACTCAGCAAAAAGTTATTTATTTAAAATATATCAATGTTAACATTTATATAAATTTAGAGCTAAGGTTTTTTTTTTTTTAATTTGCTTATAAAACTATTAACATTGATAAATAATATTTCCAAATAATTTAACAATTGTATATAAAAAATTAAAATTTTTATGCTAAACCTCGTTCGGAAATATTTAAGAAATTAATTCGTACAATATTAAGAAAGTGTATTCTCTTGATTTTTTTTTTACTTCTTCATACTCAGTTTTCAGATTTATTTTTCTTTTTCTATTTAACAGTAGAGTCTAAGGATTATTGTGTTAAATCTTAAAAATTTAACTAAGCCTTACATGAAGAAATCGTCTACTTAATAATATGTTGCGGTGGTTAGATCCCGGCTCGTGAACCGCAAGGTTTCAGGTTGGGAACCCGATTCTACCAAAGAACCGTCATGTAAGGGGGTCTGATGCACGTTAAATCTCTCAGGGCCAAACGTTGTTCAACTGGTGTGGTGTGGTGTGGAGAGGCGGGTGCTAGCTCAGGTGCCGTCCTCTTCATTTAAACCTAGATCAAAATTACGAAATTACACTATTGAAAAATAGCTGTGTTGCTTTACGATAAGACATAAATATAACTATATTAAACCAAATAATATAGTCAATAGGTGACTAACCCTATATGAGCCATAAGAAATGTATTTCAAAATGAAAATTTTCTTTCAAATACCAGCCGTATTATTTTATCTTATCCTTAACATTAAAAAAACATTATATCCAGCCATTCACGAAGAAGTTGCAATAACCTATGCAATATATAATAAGTTTGATAATTATATTAAAATCTCTTGTACATCAAAGCTTTTAAAATAAATCTGTACATTTTTTTTACTCGCTAAAAACAGGAACATTTCTTATTGCCATGAAAAAGCTGCGAGATTGCTGTATAAATAGATTTTATTTAAAAATACAGTTTCTAAATTTCATTTATTTTATATGTTGGATACAAAAAATATATTATAAATAATTATGTATAAAAGATAAACTATTATTTGAAGTTAATAGATTCATTTGCAGTGCATTCCAGTGACGTTAATAAATTCATTTGCAGTGTTTTACATTTCACCAGCATGTCACGTAATGGATGTTTTATCCTAAATATAATGTAAAAGATCCAACATCGATGCTATTAAAATAATTGCTTTTTGATGCTAATTATAAATTCATAATCTAGAAACTACCAATAAATTACATTACATCTAGTATCTCTTTCTTAGATTCATTCATAAAGCCTTTTGCTCTCTCTTTCTTAAGAGAAGAAAGGAAAACCGTATGCATGCGTTTATGTGCAAATAAGGCAAAAAAGAAAGATATGTCGTGGGAAGAAAATAGCGATAGGTGTTATCACATCTATATCCAAAGTACACAAAAAGTGACTGTTAAAATAGTTCTTGTATTCATTTATAGCTCTCAGAATCTGACATTGGGAACGCTTAAGAAAGCATTCCCAAGGTCAGATTCCAAGACTTAGAAATGAATGCAAGAACTATTTTAATAGTTACTCGTGGAATGATCTTTATTGCTCAGGGAATATGTTTAAGTTGACATTGGTCTTATACATTTTGTTTCAAGAACAATTTTTCTGTTATATAATACATAAAATTAGTCACCATTTACTAATTTAATTCATTTCATTTGTGTTCTAGTTGTAGCAGCATTGGCGCTCTCTAGATACAATGTTCTTTTTGATATTACTGTTTAGGTAAATTTATATTATGAAAAAGTCTTCAGGCCGGATTCATTGTATTTTTATTATTATTTCTCCTTTTGATTTCAAATTTTTGCTAATTTAGCTCATTTCATTTGTGTTCTAGTTGAAGCAGCATTGGCGCTCTCTAGGTACAATGTTCTTTTTGATATTACTGTTTAGGTAAAATTATATTTTTTGCTAATTGTTTTTCTTTGATATGACATCGTCTTTAGTAACGGGGTTCACTCAGAATATTGGAAATTAATTTAATTTCTGTTTAATATAAATCTCTTCATGTCCATGATGGAATCCATAAATTTTCAAGCATCATAGTGTTATGAAAAATATAAAACACGTTATTTTAATAGTCTTCATTACAATTATCTTTGTAAAGAATTATTTCTGATGGAATCATGTTAGTTACATTAAAATTGAATCATGTTAGTTACATTATCTAATGGAATCCTATTAGTTACATTAAAATGCCATACACATAATCACCCTGCATTCTGCTTTATAATGTCACGTTGTGGTTTTTTTATGTTACATTTTGTTACACCATAATCTTACATGATAAAAATAATATTAAGTCACCGAATTTTCAGTTTGTTGAAGAAAAAAAAAGAGATTTTTCTTATGATTTAAGATACACTTAATACTTCGACTTCAGTGCCAATTTTTTTAGATATTTTTTCAAGTATGATTTTTTTTTCGAAAATGAACAATGGTCTGTGTCTTCTATCTGTTGCTAGAAATTATTCTTTCACTTTTTTTTCCATCTTCTTTTTTTTTTCTCCGAAAGCTGAAAAATCTTCGATAAATTGGGAAAGGATTTCACAGAGTTAAATGCAGTTATCACAGTGGTATCAGAAAAGTCAAATATAAAGAATTGGTGACATTTTTTCCAATATTTTTATTATTTCTTTTGTCTTTACCGGATATAGATCAATTCTTTTTTTTTTGTCCTTTTCTTTGCTGTTCGCAAAAATCGCTAGGTTTTTTAAAAGTAATAACATATAAGTAAGCACATATAAATAATAGTTGAACAAATCCAATAACTTTTAAGCTTTTACCCTAGAATTTCCCACCAGGTGACGCTATAAGTAGTCATGTCAATTTCCGGATAGTTATTTATCTATGCTTTGACAATGTTTTTATGATTATTATTGTCATTGCTTGGAATTTCAGGTGAGAACATAAGATATTTAAATGGGCTTTCTGTATGTATAAAGTTTATATTTTTGCTATATATTAATAGATAAAATATATTTTTCCGGGTTTTTAATTTAATTGAAATTCATTTAAACTTTTCAAACTATTATTTAACTACTTGTTCATTTATGGCTAGAATTAGGCTTGGTTAGCAAGGATATATCGAAAGAAAAATAAGATAGTTTTTTTAAAAAAATATGAGCTATCTCACTAAATATCTTACTAAAATATTTTAAATAAAAAATATTATGGATATAATTTTCTTTCAAACTCGCCATTTAAAGAATATCGGCATTCGAAACTTCTACAATTTTATCATTCTTAATTGCAATAATCTAGAAAATGCTCTAATTTTTTTTATAAAGGATTCCTTAAAAATCATTTCTTTTGATTAGGCTGACTGGAAATTTAATGGGCTAAAAAATTCTCCCACTTTTAATGAATTTGTTTCATTTTTTAATCATTTTCATTGCTAAACTAACGGCGTTTCCGAATAAATACGTATTATTTATCTCAGGAAAATCAATAACTGTTTTCAAAAAAGTAGAAATTAGAGCTTTTCTTATATAAAATCTTCTATCTTTTCTATAATAATGAAATAACGGTTTGATATTTTCTCATACATTGTGTTTGAGGTTAAATGTTGAACTAGATGTCGTATCAGATTTTGTAAACTTTTTTCCTGTTTTGTTTTTTCTCCTCTTTTCCATTCATAAGTCATACAGTCACATGCTTTCATTTCTAAATCGCAACTAAGTTTAAGAAATTATAAAAACGAATTAAAACTGCCTTTATCACAGTCTATAAATACCAAACGTTTAGGTGGACGTCAAATCCGTTCGAATATGTAAACCACCGTTTGTCAAAACTTGACACCGCCAAATAAGTAAGGCTTCGGTTTTTTCCCCTACTCTAACGAGACTTAAAAAGTTTTAACCCTTAATCAAGCGATAATATTTAATTTCTCAGTGTTTAAAGAATTTAAAAT
>JAOUZG010044517.1:48724-67020 GCA_026289955.1 Argiope argentata
TATCTTTTTATATATATATATATTTATATATATATATATATTACTGAAAGGCCTCAAACGCCAGTTCAATGAATTTACAAAGAGGCACTTGACGCGTCTCGATATAAGTGCAGAATTTCTTCTTCCATTCGTCAAGTAAAATTATTTGAATCCCTGCGATGCTTGCTTTGTTCTTAAGATATTCCCACCAAAATAAGTTAGAGTTTTTAATTCTCAAAAGATAACCGAGTATATATATTTACTTAATGGCCTTTAGTTAAATAAAGTTCATTTTTGTACATCAATTCTTCAAGAAGATTGTCTGTTAATATAGATTTCAGAGGAGTTAGAATATTTTTCTCATCTTCGAAAGGAATCATGAGCATCTTTAATAACGAGGTACCTGAATGATCACCGAATCGATGGAGTTTTTGTGAAAGCCAGATAATATCCATCGATTATCTGTGTCTTTGTCTTTTGTCAAGTAGCTATGTTACCCAGCTGGAAACCCTAACTTTGGAAGTTCAGTCCTATTGCAATCTGCTCAATTCCAAAATGGTATACCCCCGACCTTCATGAAGCAAATTTCGTGCACCCGTTGTTGCGCTCACTTCATCCCCGTTACGGCATAACTAGTCGTCAGGGGCATTAAATACAACAGCTAAACATCAATACCAGTAACTCACACACGATCGCTATACGCTTGGCTCAAATGATATAGTTCGTCTTTGTCCCGACTCATTGCTGACAGAGTATATGGTGAAAAGAATCATAAGCCAGTTAAGAACCCCAAAACGCAAGAGTCACTTGGTAGTTTGTTACTCGTCTACAAATCCTAACTTTAAAAGTTCAGTTCTAGGGCTATCACCTCCGGAGAGTTAATGTAATCAAATTCTATGAATATCTTTGAAAATCTGATTATTTAAATCCGTTTTTCTGTAAATGAGAAGCTTGTTGAAGGAATTACTTAAACAATGCTTAAATGCTTATAATAGGACTCGTATCGTTTCCTAACAGGTAATACCTCAAATATCATTTTTTCAAGTTTTGTTAAAACAAGTAAAACTTAAATATTACTCATCTAATAAAGGATATTAGATGAGTAATATTTAATATAGATAAAAGAGTATATAACCATAAAAGAATATAATAAAGATAAAAGAGTAAAGATATCATTTGGCATGAAAATTTGTGTAAATTAGGAGATTTTTAAAAAAAATCAATTACAATTTTTAACAATAAAAATCAAGCAATCTGTAATATTTCCACGATAAATTCCAAAACTATTATAACTCAAGAGTAGATTTTACATTCTCATAAAACTTAAAAAAAATTCAATATTTTATTTTTCAAACCCAATAATATAAATTAAGTTTCTATTTTAAATAAGTTAAACAAAGCCTGTGACTATATTTTCCAACAGCTTATATAGGACAAAACAAAAATAAAACTTAACCTGTATGAAAAAATTGTACGTGAGGTGTAAAAAAATAGTTTCTTAATCAAATTATTGCCATAATATTGCAAAAAATTGAAATTAAAAAATGGCTATTGCTGCATATTAAACCCGGAAAAGTGTAATTTTTAACACCTGTCTGTATGACGGAAATAAATATGGTATTTTCTAAAAAAGTTATCAATGTTCTTTCTCCGTGTTTAAATTATCAGTTCCATAAATATAATTATTTTCCTAAATTTATTTTAATACATAAATTCATTCTAGTATTCATTCTAGTCAGTATCGAACAACAAATTTGCTAAACATTTATTAATAGGTATTCATCTGCTAATAAAATGGACTTGATAGTAGAAAATTGAAACGTTAGACTTTCAGCATAAGTTTACAGAATATGATTTTATAAATTTACACTCCATCACAGTTTCAGAAGTACATTTAATATTTGAAATAAATTTATTATTATTCATAGCCCTTTAAAACATCTAAAAACGAATTTTATAATGAATTGATTTATTAATAATATATTTATTTTCTTTGAAATATTACATACACTATAAAAATATTATTCGATGGTACACATAAGATAACAGTATTGAGGAATCCACTTTTCTGTAGTCATAATTAAAAAAATATGTTTGACTTCTGCATATATATTTTCGCATTTATTGTTTATCTCTTCCATTTGAAATTTAAATTTAAATCATACTGCAGATGACAAAAAATTCGAAAGATATAAGCACAAAGATTTTTATAATAACATGGTCTATGTGACTATCGAAATTTAAAGCTTTATTTTGTGCCTTATAATTATTATTACTTTATAATTGAAGGAGTTGTCAAGAGAATAGGCTACATAAATATTAAATTGTAAATTTTAAAGACCATTACTCCTGGAGTACCAGCTCTTCAAAGAGTACGGATAGTCTAAAACAAATGAGATATTATTTTTTAACTAAATAAGAAAAGAAAATCCTAAATATTATATATTAGTGGTAACAAAATCCACTTAATTTCATTATTTATAAATACGGAATAAATAGAATCCACTTATTCATTCCGTATTTTAAGGAATAATTATATATTCCTTAAAATACATGTATCAATTTATCTTAAAATAAATTGATACATGTAATGTTGCTAGATAAATTATATGTTCTTCAATACCATATTCTTTATTTTTAATTTTATCAGAAAATAAATAATTAATTTCGGTGTTTTGAATAGGATTTAGTTAAAAAATTAGTTATTAAGATGTCAGGAATTAATTAAATTAATTTTAAAATACATTTTAGTATTTTTTTTAAGCAAGAGCCATAAATAAGCTGAACAAACATGTCTTATATTTAATTTCCAAGAAAAGAATTTAAACTGACGTGAGCCGAATAAACAGATCCGAAATAATGCTATTATCAGATAGATCCTTTTTTTTCTCCTATCGAAATAATGACAGAACTGCAACTGACGTGAGTAAAATGATGAAAAAAAACTATGTTGGGATAGTTTCAGCGAGAGATGAAGCTAATTGAACGACAATTGCATCAGTTTCTGCCGGCAGCGGAAAAGAGCAAAAGCTTTTAAAGTATTTTATGACAGGTTTAATAAATGTTTCTCAGCTGCAATCAAAAAGATCAATATGTGAAAATATCTCATTTGATGAGGAAGAAAAGTTTCAATATTTCACGTAAAAGTCAGTTTTTGAATTTACCTAACTATAAAATCGAAACTAATAAGATGATGAAATTGTTTTATGCATAGAATAAATATGTACCGTTGCATTAAATACATCAGATGTTGCTATTTTTTCTTGTTATACAAATCTAAACACGAAAGATACTAGTATCTAGATTTATCACCAATCATTAACCTGTTTTAAAATTATTTACTGCCATTTTAGGCTCTTTAAAAAATTACATGAATAAAAAAGGAAACATTTTGGAGATATAGAACTTTGTTTTAGATCCCATAATAAATATCAGTATGGAATTATTCACTTTTTAATGCACTGCTTAGTTGCTTTAATGTAACACTTTTGTATCATGTGTTAATTATAGTGCATACAACGTTTCATGTATCTTTTTCATGTATGGAATTATTGTACTCATTCAAGTCCCACTTGACCATCTTGCATATCTACACATCAGCATGAATCTAAAATGCATTATAAAGGACAAAAAAGGCATCACTTGTTGTTTAATACATTCGCTATTACATTTCACTGCATTGTGAATTACTGAATGTGAATCAGACTACAATCTTATATAATAATTCCATTTCTTCGTAGAAGTATAAACGAGAATATTGATTAAATAAGAGATATGAACAGCTGACGATTCTCTCATGATGAAAACATATTAAAATATGGAAATAAAAACTAATTATAAGCATATTCTGCTCGCACGGTAATCTCCACTAAATTGATACTTTTGATTTCATCCAAATATAGCGGGCAAGTCACTCAAAGTGTTAAATTGAATACCCCACTTGATACCCCACATATTGGGATATCTCTATTTGTAAAACGGATATTCCTATTCTTTGCAGGAATATTCATTTTTTTCAGGGTATTCCAAAGAAACTGGAAATCATTTTTATTTGGTGAGAAAGAAAATAATGAGGTTTTTAATCATACACAGTTGCGAGGAATTCATTGCTAAAAAAGTGGTTAATCATTTTTATATAATGTTAGTTAAGAGCATAAATCGACAATGACACTTTTAATCTTCTCTCTATGGTATATTTTTCTTATCAAGGATATTATTATGGAAATTTCTTTGTTTTATGAACGGATTCATTGTTATGTGAACGGATTCATTGTTATGTGAATGGATTCATTGTTAGTGAATCAATGGTGAACATATTTCACAGGCTTCAATTACAAATAGAGTCATTTATTAGCGTGTAGATTCAGATATATAGGCGGAAAACACATACGAAATGTATACAAGCAATATGTATGAGATTAGTTGGAAAGCTTGCTCAGTAATTTTAAGTGACGAAGCGTTTCTTGTTTATTTATTAGTGCCAACTAGAGCCAAGAGTACGTCTTAGGTACTCAAGCATCACATTCACTTGTCCAGACCCTTCTTACAGTGGGAGGGGCACATTAACAAATATTATAAATACAACATATGAAAACAATTATACCCGAAACTGGGACTTGAACCCAGAACACCCAGGTCATAGGAAAGACGCGTTACCCATGTTAAAGGACGTTGGCTAAATGGTAGTAAGCACTAATTACATCACAGAAATCGGTTAGGTAGAACTTAGCTGGAGGAAAGAAACTAGCATTCACTAAGCTTTCCTTAAACTAGCTTTCACTAAGGCCTCCCCAAAGACATATATTCTCCACTGTCCAATAGCTTTAATTTGTGATCAACTGTCGAGGCACTGCTATACGGCTGATTACTCCACTCGATGTCAATATTTGTTTCCAAAATTTGGCACACAACACCATTTTCCCCTCCATTAATTGTTTGACCTTTAGTTAATGCTTGTACAACACTGATCTGATCCAATTAATCCATCGGTGACTCTCCATACGACTGCAGCTTCGATAACCGGCATATAGATTCCCGAGCAGGGTATAGAAAATTTTCGAAAACATAACTATCCTTTTACTGATTATATCACCAATATTCCTGAA
Organism: Argiope argentata; assembly: GCA_026289955.1. Classification (NCBI taxonomy): domain Eukaryota; kingdom Metazoa; phylum Arthropoda; class Arachnida; order Araneae; family Araneidae; genus Argiope; species Argiope argentata. Next base: position 53,809 of record JAOUZG010044517.1, read on the forward strand.
CATTCTAGTATCATCGATTTAGTAGCCAAAGACATCGAATTTGTCGCCAAGATTGTCAGAAAGTTTGTGGGGGGAGGGCATTGAAAAGGCATCTGATCAGCATACAATAAAGCAGTCAATAAAACTTTATTTCCTAGATGGAGCTAACTCTACTGGGAGATGACATTACATACATGACATACATGACATTACATGATATATGTTTTGAATCATCAGATCTATGTCACACTTAGTTTGATTTACTTTTTAGGCATAACATTTGTAATTTGAGTGTCTTTAATTTATTCAGGAATATTCACTGAAATGAGTGAAAAGCGTTATTAATAACAGAAGAAGCATTGTTATTCACAGAAAAGCGTTAGAAGCCTTATCACATATTACAATAACATATTAATAAATTATACAGAAGACTTCCATTCATTTTAATTGTCTGTTAATATCCTATTTCGAATCTTCTCTGAGCTTATTATAAATTGATGCCGAGAAATCATGGAATCAAAATAAGTCTAAATCCAATTCTCAAAACTTCTATCATCCCATCATAGTGAAGACGTCAAGAGTTCTAAAAAATTTACTTATTTTAGAAAACTCACAAAAAAAAATTCTCAAATTAAATCTCTTATCAGACGCAAAGTTCGAGACCAACATCAATAGTTGCAGTCTTAAGAAACACATGGGAGAAAGTGGAATACATCAAATGTGAATAATTTTTGGAATTAAAGATTACATCAATGATTAAACTGTCGTTGAAATTTAAAATAACAAAAATGGTATAATTTTGATTGTTTTAATATTGTTACAAGTTGGCGAACGCCGTGGAAATTCACCGAAGCAGAAGGCGTTGGCGACGGCTGTGACAAAGCGTGGCTCCAGCCGAGTTGATTTGGCGAAAAGAAGTCTGGTAGCCGCTAGATTTTTCATGAAGATTCCACGTATTTCCATGGACTCGCTCGCTCTGCTATATGAGAAACGAGTTGCTGTAGTTATGTCAGTTAGTTGTTACGTTTTTAACCTGGTGGATTCGGATTGAATGGAATTTATTTGCAGACAGTTCAAACTAATTTATTTACAGCTAATTACAGGCATTTACAGGATGACTTGATATAGTAAAACTTCAGATAAACACAATTCAGCAGTCAACAGACACTTACAGCGTAAATGCAAGCCTTATGTACAATAAACACAGACTACAAAACAGCTATTGTATAGCACAGTAAACAGTAAGTTACAGCGAGCTCAACAATTCAACATTAACAGCAACGTAAACACAGCTCACTAATCCTCTAGTCCAGCGAGACGCTTCTCTTCCGAGAGAAAACTCTTAACTAGCACGTAGCAACTAACAACTAACTGCCGTAACTCGCTACGGTGGTCGATTTCTTGGGGCACCTAGCCCCGGCAGGGGCTTATCCCCGGTCATGGCTGTAGTGCTTCCTTGTTGCGATCATTTACTGCCGTGGTCATCTTCGAATTGGACTGGGAAAATGCTGGAGGAACTTTTATAGTAGCTGTTGGAGAGTAGGTGTGAGTGAGGTGGCGAGAGTCAGGACGGGTTTTGATTGGCTATTTAGTGGTGGTGAGCGTAGAGTTATGAACCTTGTGGGAACTTTAGACTTAGAACTGTAGGAGGGAACGTTATCATCATGAAGTTTTAAATATGAGAAGAAAAAAATTAAGTTAAGTTAGAATAATTTGGTAATGAAGTAAAGTTAAAGTAAGATATTTCTGGGTCTTCTGATTTTAAGGTTCGGCGTGTATATGGGGATATTTAGGATGGCTTCGTTTGTACTTTTTTCTAGGTCAACAAAAAATTTTACGCAAGTTTTTTAATAAATTTTTTCAGTGGGGGATAATCTAATGCAAGGTACATGTTTTTGCTTGGCATATACCATTGCATTTTGCAGATGTTTCAGAGAAATCTGGTTTGCAGTCTTTCAACTAAGATTAGGTTTGATTTAGGCGCATAACCCCACACTGGGCAAGCATATGTAATTACTGGACGCAAATAGGCGGTGTAAATAAGTATTTTATTTTTCCTAGTCATTAAATAAGTATTTTATTTTTCCTAGTTATTTTGGAGCCTCGAGAGATTAAGGGATATAATTTACGAGTTAGGTCTCGAAACTTGTTGATTAGATAATTAAAGTGGGGCTTCCAAGTTAATTTACTGTCTAAAATGACTCCTAAATATTTACATTTCTTAGACCACGGGATAGTTTGATTTTTAATTTGAAGGGGGCGGAATTTCTTAGCTTTATATCTACTAAAATAAATGGCTTCAGTTTTTGAGGCATTAATTACGATTTTCCATTTGGTGAACCAGTCCTCAAAAGATTTAATATGTCTATTCAGAGAACTGCCGTAACTACAGCATCTCGTTTCTTTTATAGCCGAGCGAGCGAGCGCGTGGAAACACGTGGAATCTTCATGAAAAATCCAGCGGCTACCAGACTATTCTTTTCACCTAATCAACTTGGCTGGAGCCAAGATTTTTCCCAACCGTCGCCAACACATTTTTCTTCGGCGGGTTTCCGCAGCGTTCGCCCGCTTGCAACAATATATACATTTGCAAAACCAATTCGACTGTATGGACGATTTCCCCACAAGAATGATGTTTGATTTCCTAATGCCTTAACTTTTGTCTTGGATTCTCTGTTTTATTTCTTCTGACAACTCATGAATCTTCACTATTTGACTTCTGAGCCAGCCCAAACACCCCTATAAATGCAATCATGGCAGGTCAGTTTATGTTTCAAGTGTAAAAGGTATGATGTAAAACTAGTTACCAACAAATATTTATCAAGGATACTCGTCAATTGAAACAGAAATCGGCTTCCAGTATAGAATTTTCATGGAAGGTTCTTCCAAGTCAGTAGGGAAAAAAGTTAAATATGTCACTGACGTCCCCTTCCAGATTTCCTGAAAATCTTTATTCATGGTACATTCACTTCGATACAAATCTTTGATAGTATTTTAAAATAGAGTATTAGTTACTACAATTTTATTTCATATAAAATCTCATAAAACTTTGATATATTAATAATATGCGTTATCCCCCTTTGTCAATCAATTTCTCCAGGCATACCACAAAACATATATTTGTGTAGCCCCCATCCTCAACATTACCGATGTCGCAGTTTATTTTGGTATTAGTTAATAAGTAATATTTCTTGCATATTATAGAAGTATTAACTAAAAGCATTTTAATTTGTAAGATAATAAATAATAATCAATATTTCTTACACGATTGATTACTTTTAATGTTGGAGAAATAACGAGTCACTAAAGGCAATTTCTATTGATTCACACAAAAGTATCACACATACTTATTTGATAAAAATAATATTTAAATTGGCAAAATAAAGATTAAAAATTGCCTGAAATAACATTCTTATCAAAGAATAGTTTTCTGTTTCTATGATGATGATCGAACTTGAGCTAACATTAGAGAAACGATAAAAAATCTTTTTAGCAGAATCCATGAAGGACGAAGTTGATTGAACGATAATTGCACCAGTCTCTGCTCCAAAGATGAAATAAAAAATAACCTTATAAAATGTTCCATGGCAGATTTAATAAAATTTCTTTCCTCCCAGTCACGAAGATCAATGCGTCACCAATGTCTTCCTTGATGAAGATGATAATTTTAATATCGCAAATAAATATCGATATAAAGAACTTTTCTTATAATATTCGGTACAGAGAAGACGAATTTCTGCAGGAAATCAGATTTCTTAAATTAGAAATGTAGTTTGGAAACGAAACATTTAATCAAAGTTTAGGTAAAACTACTTTTTTTCTTTAAGAAACTTTGTCATGTAAATTGTAATAATATGTCTTTGATAATAACTTGATAAACAAGATAAAAAAAGCTATATATACTTTAATATTCAAATTCCATTTGAAATCCAAATTTTTATGTACGGATGTCATAATTGATTTAATAATTAAAGATAAATGTATATTCTCTCATAATCATAGAAAACCTATATAAGTTCTTCATATTTAAAATTTTCCTTCCTTAATATAAAATAAGTATTATGTAAAACTTAGATGTTATTATAAGAGATACTCAAATCATAAAATAAAGTATTTCCCATTGCATTTTGATTGAAAATTAAGGTAAATTTAAAAATTAATCTCTATTATGATCTCTAATTATTATATTCGAATATGTCAATTTTCGCATATCAAGATTGAAAGAATATTATTTATAAAAATGCAATATTAATAGCAAAAATATTATTTTTTAAATGCGAAGCAAGATTTAATATCAGTGATTCAGGATTTCTTGGAATACTATGCAAAATACGTGATAAGCATTTGATCTATAGTTGAATTGAATTAGCCAAGTTAAGTAGAAGTTTTAGACAATGTGAACCAATCCTTTAACTAGAGTAAGCTGAAGATTATCGTCGAACCGTTGACTTCCATTTTAATGTAAACCATCTGGTTAGCCGAGAAATTTTTTAAATTCTTGTTTACAATGATTTTTACATATAATTTCTATTCTTGCTTTAATAATATCAATTTTTACCTTTTTAAAGGCTTTACTTATGAAAAATATATCTTATCTCTTATTTATATATTTATCTCTTTGAATAAGGTGGGAAATGCAGGTGAAATTATAAGCTGAATTTTAATAATCTATTCAATTCTGAACTAAAATATTATTAATTACCTTAAAAATATATCCGGAATTAAAAGAGTAAAATATCGAATGTATATACATTTTTTTTTTGCTTTACATTTCGTAGAAATGGAAACAGATGCAAAATGAACTAACATTATAAATTTTACAGAAAGGCGTTGATTATCGCTTAACAATTACAATATATTTTATCCTTTTGTGAAATAATAACCATATTAAAGTTATAAATTTCTCACCTTATCATTTCCCAAGCTAATAAGTGATAGAAAGAAAATCCTCTGCAGCTGTTTATCACAAAATTTACATCGTTCTGCAGCTTACGCAGTACACTGTTGTGGAATTTACGCTACACATTTGTTACTTATTAAGCAATATAATATAGCTGTGATAAACTGGCTAAAGGATTCAGAGCATATTGGATTGGATTCATTTATGAAATCTGAAAGTAAATCATAAAATATTGTGGAAAGGGTATAGATATATCAGATAAAATCAGCTAATGGAACATAATATGCTACACGTTTATTTAGAAAAGATTGATTTACAATCCATTGAAATAAATCTTAATAAAACGTTTCAAAAGTTTCTACTGAATTGAATTATTTGATGGAATTCTCGGTTTCTCACTGTTAAATAACTTGTTTAAAAAAATTCTTGAAGTAATTGATTGATCAATTTACAACAATGTAGAGAGCAAAAACAATTTACTTCACAAAACTTCATTTCCACAGCTCATTTCTATGTTTACTGTATGTTTCTGAATCTCTACTTTCTACTTTTCTACTACTTCACTACTTTTCTCAATCTCTATTTTCAGAAACATACACCGAATTTTAGTGTATGTTTCTGAATCTGTACTTAGTCCGACTTTTACTGTATGTTTCTGAATGATTTACTTGGTCCGATTTTTACTGTATGTTTCTGAATGGTTTACTTGGTCCTAATTTTACTGTATGTTTCTGAATCTCTACTTAGTCCGATTTTTACTGTATGTTTCGGAATGCTCTCCTTTTATTATTTGACACATTTTTTAAATATGTTAATCCACCAAACTTATTTATAATACAGATTACTTTAAAACAATCTGAAAATATAAAAAGGAAAGTTTGACTGTCTCAATATTATGGAAATCTAATTTCAGAACCCATTAAAAGCTCTAACTAAGCTAAAGCTAACTAGTTATATAAGCATGAAATCCGTCATGATTCAATTTGAATTTAAATATTCAAATTACTTTTTTAATTACTTGACTTTGTCTAGATATTTAATAACATTAAAATAGTCTTGTTTTGGAAAACATTCGCAAATCATTAAAACTTTCTTTTAGGAAGCTCCACTTTAGGAAATATTCAATTTTAATTTGGTTGGATTAGAGATAAAATTTTGTGAATTGTTGCGATTGGAGAATATCTGTTAAGAAAATTACAGATTTGTGACAGTATCAAAAAATACAGTATGGATAATATATTTTAACTAGCAGTCCATTTTATTCAAAAAATAATATAATGTCTTACTATCTCAAGCATAAAATGTATTCTATATAAAATTCAACTGAAATATTTATAGCCTGTAAGAAACTAGGCATTACTACAAAGCAGTAAAAGGTATCCAAAATTGTTCAAGCTAAAATGATTATTCCATTTCACGGGGGTATCGAATTGTAAACTCAATTCAAATATTGAATTCTAGAAAGAAAACTAATGATGACTTTCCCATTTTGTGAAATGATCCACGTAAATCGTAAAAATATCGCATAAAACGATTTCTTGTTTATTTTTAAAAGGTTTTTTTTTGTACTTTACATTATGTTTATTTTATATTCTCGTTGTTATTTTGCATCATTACAATTGTTTCATTCTATGATGATTCAATGTTAGATTTTGTGCATAATTTTTAGCTTTTTGAATGTTACAAATAAGCCTATTATTTTATTTACTTTTAATACAGATTTATTTAAAATCTTTTTTTAAATCGAATTATCTGAGTTAAAATATCAACCTTACTTTAGAAATAACCTTTTAAGAATTCTTCATTTCACCTAAAGTTAATATATGAAGGATGTTTTTTCTTCGCAAGCAATAATATTGCTTATTTTTATACCATATAGTTCATAAAACCTTTGAATTAAAGAAATATTTCTCTCTTAAAAGTATATTCTTAATCCCGCATCTTTTATGCACTCGTTATTTTGAAAAACTAAAGTGAAAAGTGATAGACGACATTTTGCTTTGCAAATAAAAAGCAGTTATCAGAGAATTTTATATCAAGTTATTTTTTAAAATTATTTATTGATATCGTTTTAAAAATATGTAAATATTTTCTATGTAACTAGACATAATAGGTTAAAAATATTTTTTGAGATAGCAGTGTCTATGGTCAAGGTTAATATCATAAGTTATAAAGAATGTCCCGTGGATTGACACCTTTTTTCAATTCCTACTGTTAATGAACACTCTCCCTATATGTATCTCGTTGCCATTTTTAATTAATAAAATAATTCTATTCATCCATTTAAGCTCAAATACATTTTCCAGAACTTGCACTGAATGGCACTTGATGTTAATACAGTTTTATTAAATATTAATTCATTAATTAAGTTTAATCATATTTAAAACTTGATATAAAGTTAAGCAGTTAGTAATAAAAATATACATTAACAGTTAGTAGCTTAACCGATAAAATACAAGGTGAGGAATTTTAGTTCAATTCTTGCAAAAATCAATATTTTTTTAGAAATTATTTATATTAATTGCAATCATTACATAAAAAGAAACTAAAATAAAAAAATCCTTATTGACAGTAGGAATTGACTTAATTTTTTTATATTAACCGTTATATATATTTTCATGAATATAAAGACTTTGGAAGGGAGGCTATTCTGCTAATATATACTGTACATTAAGTACTTCCTTTTTATAAATTTCCTAATAACAAATTGTTTTATGCAACAGCTTTATATATTTATGAATCAATTTTTAAAAATTCTAGAAAAAATTGGGAAAGATTTTGAAAATACTATTGAATATAATTCTCAAATTTTTACCAAAAATAAAAATTTTTTTTGCCACGAATGAAATATATATTGAATATTATAAATTATATTTGTATATACGGGGAGGGGGGGATCGTATCCATAGATTTAGCACTGAAATCCTCCTTCACTTTTTATAATTTACTTGATCCGCCTATTTTAAAATGGAACAACCATCGTTCAAAGCTATATAATAATATTATTAGAGATAAATGATTTCATGTAGATAACTTTCAAAAAGAAACTTTCTGTGATCGTTATATTAGCTAAGACTATTCAATTTATATTCTTGGGGAAAGATCAATTTCTATTTCTATATTTATCATCCACCATCTTATTATTTTCAAAGAATTAGTTCTCATAATCCATAAAAATGAAAAAAAGGCATTTTAGCTTTTGACACGCCAAGTGAACCAAAAATGGTAGGATTTTTGATTCGCTTGTCAATCTGTCAATCGAATTTGTGTCACCAGAAGCCATTCATCAAGCAAGCTCATTTTCTTCTTGAAATGAAGATGGAAGGTTAATGGACTATGTCTGAATTTTAGACAAAATTATAAGTAGAACATAAGAGAATCAAAGAAAGGAAACGATAGGATTTTTTTCATATCTTCCTTGGCAAACATTTTCTTTAAAAAGTACTTTGAATAAAAGCTCTTATTATCTCCAAATTTCGACTTGAAAAGTAGCCCTTTAAAAAATGTAAGAATTGGCTAAAAATAAAACAATTCCTTTACAAGATTATTTTAAATATTATGGAAACAACGGGTTTACTTTATTTTTACCCTTTTGATAGACAGAAATGATGTACCTCATAGGAGACAGTAACTGAGGCGACTAAATAGGATGTACTTGTTTGACCATTACTCCGTGATTTATGAAACAGCCTAAATGATTTTAATGGGTTCATATTTTCTATGACGGGTTGTTGAATTTAGAATTTGTGTTGTTCTTTATATTCACATTATTTTCTTTCATTTGTTGCAGTGATGTGAGTTTATGTTCCGTGAAGGAAAATTAAACGTGAGTCTCATTAAAAATTGCAATGTCTTTTAGAAAAAATCACCATTGAAATTATATATGACATATAAATAAAAAAGATCTACAATTTTGAACATAATAAATAAATTAAGGCATCAAATATTAAAATTTTATAAACACTGAAAAAGATACAAAGAGTAATACACAGCTAGCTGAAAAAACGGATAAGAAAATACATTTATTAAAATGAATTTTAAATGTGATTAAGATGATAAAAAGGAATAAATGGTTTTGCATTTACTATAATTTATATCGCCTGATAATATATCAAGTAACTTCTAGAATAAAAAAGTTCTCGAATGATTGTTGTGAATTTAAAATTGAATTCTATTGTTATTACTTTCGATTTATTTAGATTTAAAGTTTTATTAAAAAATATTCAGTCTAGAAGAAAGATTTATATTTTTAAAATTCTATTAGCAATATTAAACTCTATTTTTTCTGGAATGTAGGAATTTTTTACTGTGGGATGATTGCTATTTTGTTCCGTATTTTAATATGTGTATTATATATTACTCAACGTTGATTGTTGCATTCACCCCCAGCCCCGACGGCTAAATAGTGACAATTTAGATGATAAATCTGAGGTTTTGGTATAATGAAAGGATTATGTGTGTATCGAAGTGATAGAATGCCATCTATATACATTTTTTAAATTAACGATCATGTCTCGTAAACTAGGAAAGATGAGAGAAAAGAGTCAATTAGAAAGTTTTAAAGAACTAAGGATTTACTCAAAGAGAAACCTTTATTGCATTAATATCAGAAATAGAATGCAAAAAAATGAGTTTTTGTGTGATTTAGAATCTCAGCATTATGACCTCATGAAAAGACTACGGTGAGCAAACCAAGAAAAATATTTTATGATTTAAATACGGAGATCCTCCAATTAAAATGGTCTTCAATTGGAGGAACAATCTCATTTGGTACTTAAAAAAATCCGAGGCATACAATTGAAGTTTTGTAGCCACAACTCTGATTAATTAATGTTTGGTGAATAATTTTTAACTACAGGATTATTTGGCCAATAGGGAACTCTAGTGGTAAAGTTGCATTTGGAGCTTCAGCAGTATGTAATAACTGACTTTGATGAAGATATATTATTGCATCGAATTCCAAATATATTATTCCAACATCGTATTGATCCTCCGCAAAGGAATTAAAGTTGACATTCCAGGGCGATGTGTCCTGGTGGTAAGGTATCGGCTTCAGAACCGGCAGGTTTCAAGTTCAGGACCCTATTCCATTGGGGAACCATTGTGTAAAAGGGTCTGGCTCACGTTAAATCTGTCCGGGTGAAACATCCTGCAGTTGGTAAGGCGTGGGGTGCATAAAGGAGGTTCCAGCTCAGGTGTCCTCGTGGATCTAAATTACGATGCCCATCCTAAAATAACCTTAGTCATGCTTTAAGATAGGTATAAAATTCACTAAATTCACTATAACTAAACTAAATTAAATTTTAAATTGCAGAATCAAGTAATTGGTTATGATAGCTCCATAGAAAAGGATCAGCTTTCACTTGTTTTGAAACCATTAGACTTCTTAGGAAGACCCATAAAAGGAAATATAAGTCCAACCACCTCCACCCAAGTGCAAAAATTTCGACAACTCATTAGTGAGGCTCATACTTTTATAATGCCTGACTTGTTTTAAAATGTGCAGCGAGAAACTCAATCTAGAGTGCAGTATCGAAGGTCATTTTGAACCTAAATACAGGGAAATGTCTCAGTTTCTTTCTTAAAAAATTTATGACAAAGAAACACCTAATGTTGAAATTTCCAGAATCAAGTCATTGGTTAGGATAATTCCATAGAATAGATTCTGCGTTCACCTGCTTTGAAATCATTAGACTTCTTCTTATGAAGACACTTAAAATGACCTTTTGTGCAACCACCTCTACCCAAATGCAAAAATTTCGGCAATGCATTAATGATGCTTGTGCTTCTATAACACCTGACTTGTTTCTTAATGTGCAGCGAGAAATACAAACCAGAGTGCAGCATCAAAGGTCATTAAGATAATATCAATAAAATTGCATCCAATTCTTTCTTTAATTCTTTACTGGGTAGATGACAATTTTAGACTTAACAGGGGAGGTACGGTCATACAGACTCGCTCGGAGAAATAAATGAATTATTTTTAAAAAATCACCCACTGAAACCAGTTGCAAAAGTGCAGTGAAGGTTACGAAACAGACAGTTACATGGTCAATCCATTCAATTGAGCTAAAAAATAGGTAATAAGGGTGACCGAAAGTCCATCTGACTGACTGCACTGATTTTTTGACAAGAAAATTTTCACAATTTTGTTAAAACAAATGAAGAGTGTTCTACAACTTCCTGGGATTATTTTCGTATCCTTCGATGTTCAGAAAATGGGGCCACTAATTCCCAAAGTTGTCTTTATATGTTGATGTGTTTCATCGAATGCAGGAAAGAATTGTTACTATAGATAGACTTTATGACCTAAGATAACTAACTTTACTTTATGACCTAAGATGTCCCCATTTGGAAATTAAGGGAGGGGTAAAGGGTAATGAGTGGGAATCCTAAATCCCAGGAGCTAATTACCCAATTAGAGATTTTTTAAAGAAAAGAAAAATTGAAAAAGGACCACATATTAACAATGAGTGCCACATTATTTTTTATTATTACATTTTATACAAGTACTCACATTCTCTTTTGGTGACATTATTTATTTTAATTGCCATTTTTAGATGAATGAAGAAAGCAAGTATTCCCAAATAAACTCAAGAAAATCTTGATTTCAGAACTCATGGTCAGCTCTTTCAAAAGGATGAGACATTGGTATTTAAGAATTTAGAAAAAAAGAAAAGTACAGATATCTTCTCTCATTAAGTCTTTGTTTTGATTGAAAAATTATATATGATGCCTATATCATATTTATATGAATATAAGCATGGAAGAATTAATTTTTAGTATATTAATACAAATCTTCTTAAAGCAAAGTTCTGAAAATTGGTAATTAGCAATAATCATACTACTTTTTTTGAATTTTCACGTCTTCCTAACAAATTTTAAAAAAAATATTCCCCAGAATGCTTGAAAAATCGAATTTATTATCAGTTCAGAACATGATATTGATTTCGAAATAAGGTTTGTGGCTTCAACAGAAATCCATAGGCAAATAATAAAAAATATATATTATCTGCACGAACATCTCAAAGAATTAGCTTTTAATAACCGAATGCCATCCCATTTACAGAAGATCTTATAAAAATAAATAAAATAATGATTACAACAAATAAAACCTAGAAAAGTGTCATTTTGAGCACGTGATTATATAAAACGAAATAAATAGAAAATGTGATATATTTTTAACAATAAATTCAAGACAAAGTGCTTTGGATCGTTTGAGCACGTGAATGATCGGACGTTCAAAAAATTATGTTCTGATATGATACATTGAAATATTCATAGCAGATTTCATTTTAATCTTTTCTTTGTTTCTAGTTATGTTTCTTACATTTTTTTTTAAAAATCATAAAATAAGTAATTAAATTCCGTACTACCTATAAAAAAATAAAAGACAATTTTATACGAAAAAATGATTTTTTTTAATCTTTGAACGAGAATTTAATACCAGTTAGATTTTTTTCCCACTATGAGGAAAAGAAAAAAAACTGCTGGTCCGATATGTTGCAACAAATAACTCTTCCTTTTTATATATCTTTCAGATCACGAATCTGTTGAGGCGTATCTGTCACACGCTCCCTTTTCTGAGACGCTTCTGAATTCGTGATAAATGGAAAAAAGGATTTCGGAAGATTACTGTCGCTATCACAATCCAATCAGAAAAAAATTACGATTTTTAATAAAACATCGACCTTTTTTTTCCTTAATCATGAGCAAAAGTCAAATTCTGAGAAATTTGATATGTTTTGTTGGTTTGATATGGAGAAAGATTATTGAATCTGAACGAGTAAAAATTTTCAGATGTGCATTGATAGTAAAACATTTTAAATAAATAAAATTGCTTGTTTTTTGTGCAGATTATTCATCTTTAAAAGGAAAAAAATAGATATAGAGATAGAATAGAGGTAGTTCTTCTTCCTCGTGTACTGGAAGTCCCGGGTTAGAGTCCCAATTCGGGCACTGTTGTTCTTCATCTGTCCTATCTATGATTTGTGTGAATACGCCCCCTGTACAAAGGGGCTGTGCAAGAAAATGTGGTGAGTGTGTAGCTAAGTCCTACTCTTGCATCTAGTTGGTGCTACCTCAAAAAACAAGCGACTCTTCTTTCGGCTTAAATCTGCTGTTGTATCAGCAAGATGCTTGCCCATAGGCCAGTGTCATAAGTAACAACAACAATATATCTTAAAGAAATAAAAAAAAACAAATTTATTTTTATAAAAGAATTTAACAAAAGAAAGTTATTTTCCAAATATGATAAGGAATTTTTATGTATACACAAAGAAAATGATCGGTTTAAAATGCATATCCATGTTATCACGTGATGTATGAACTCA
>JAOUZG010044541.1:0-28024 GCA_026289955.1 Argiope argentata
TAGGACCGTAACACTTCATAAAATTTAGATTTCAAAAACTATTTAATTAGGGCCCTTATTGGCTGAAACTTAAAATTAATATTTTATTTACTCCATTTTCTCAATGAAAAGTACAATTTTTAGATCATAATATTTCTGAAAATATTGCCAAAACTTTTTTAATGTAGCTTAAATTTTAATTAAATAAAATTTCCTTTAAAATAAAATAAAAAATAGTTCCAGGTTACTCATTTCTAACGTGCGTTCTAACATTATATTTACCAAAGTTGGTATATCTAGATCAGACGAGGTACTAACATACATTCATTCTTATTATCAGTAGACAGGAATTGTTTGTATTACTTCTGAACAGAAATGACCTTCAGAATTACTCTATTTGGTACAGGTATTTCTTGGACGATAAAAATGTATTCTTAAGAGTGATTTTCTCAAAAGTAAAATTACAATTAAAAGACCAAATGAATATTTTAAGTTTTTTTTTCCTTAAACGACTTTTAAATCCTCATAAAATTCAAATGATAATCTTTCATATAATCCATTTTAGTTTAATAGTTGAAACTTAATATCTGCGTTTTAGGGAAACAAGTATTTCTTCAGAAATATTGGCTATATTTAATAACCTTTCAAGATAAAACAACTCCAGGCCCACGATCCCGTCAAATTTTGGGATTGATGAACCATGTCATTTTAGATGTCTTGCGTATGTTCTTTTCATTGTAAATGCCAGCTGTTCTGTTGGAGATTTTTTTCTACGACATCATAGTGCTACTGTGAGCCAATTTTAGATCTTCCAAATTATACGATATTGTTACTTCGCTTTTTTTATTAATGCAGCAGACTACAGAAATGAAGCGCTTTCGATTTCATTCACAGCAATAAAATCATCGCTTTGAAACACAATTAAAAATTATGTATAAAAGTTAATTAAATTTACGCTAAAAATTTTACATCAACGGAAAGATTCGTTTTTGGACTGTGAAATGATGTAAACATTATTTTTGTGCTGCAATATTTTCGCGAGTTATTGCGGAAAATCCTCCAAATCCATTTTATGTTTTGATTAGTTTGAGTTGCTGTTAAAATTTTATTTTAAAAATTAGCCGAAAGATACCGTTTTCCATCCCCTGAAGTATATCTAACTCTCTGTCAAACGGATTTGCCTACAGAAGTCAACATAACAGACAGACTGACGCATATATGCACACATTAATTATAAAATTAGTAAAGATTTTTATTCATTAGCAGTATTTTAATCCTATTTTTCATTGTTATAAACATTAGTTAAACTGCTTTCGTTGCGGCTATGAATAATTTAAATAGAATTTTCTTTCTCTGTTGAGGATGATGATATGAAGACACGGCTTACTTTTCCATAATGAGTAGGTTTCTGCTTAAAGTGTGTTTTTAATACACTTTTTAAAATTTGGTTGCCCTTTCAATCAAGTAAAGGGTGAAAATTTTTTTAAGGATGCTCTGATTTTTAAAATTAATGGCCTTTTTACTCCCTGTAATGTAACTGCATTTAAAAGTATGTTGCCATTTATGCCACCTGAAATCGCTTTCTTATTGTAGCAGATATAATTTTAAATTGAATTGAAGGAATTTCCATCAAATAATCATCTGAGGCATTGCCTAAATTACAGAAAGGATTCTAAAACACAACAAAATATCATTACCGAGCGATTCTATTTTCGTTACTTACATTTTCCAAAACATTTTAAATAGAGAAAATATTTTTTTTTGTATTTATGGATGCTTAAGTATTTCAGTTTCGAACTGTGATTCAAATTTCCCAAAAAATTAAGGAACTACATAGAACAAGGCATTTAATTAAAGATTATGGCAGCCATCAATCAGACGAACTAGCAGGTCGCCAGCATGATAAAAATGCAACATTGGAGGGTGGACTTGATCTTCCAGTATATCTAGGTATCGCATGGCTATTTTTTTAACACTCGTGGAACACCAGGGCACTACTTCCATGCTGGTAGGACATGGTCCACATCATGATACTCTCTCCAGATCCTTGCAAAGTGCGGGTTAAGGCAAGATGGATTCCTAGCTTTGTGGGGTTCTCGACAAATTCGATATCTTCCATTCGGTGCAAAATAAGATGTCGCGTGATTCATCAGACCACATTACCAGTTTCCAATACTCTAATGCCCATCTTTCCCGACACCACTTTAAACGAAATTTTGCATGTCGGGCAGAAATGAGTGGTTTTCTCACGGGCACTCGACTATGCATTCCTGTCCTCTGCAAATCTCTGCGCATGGTTCGAGCTGAAATCCGTTGGGAAGAGCTTTGGCTGACGATATGTGTCAGTTACAATAGAGTCCCTGTTCTACTCTATTGCAGTAGAGTCCCTGTTCTACCGTAATTACAGTAGATTCCCTGTTATACCGTAATTACAATAGATTCCCTGTTCTACCATACAATTCCTCTGGGACGACACTGATCATGCTCTTGAAAAACTGCACTCGAACCACAGTTACGTCTTCTAGAGAGCTGTGGGTTCTGATTCGAACTTTTGAGAACCTTTGACATGGCTGCTTTTAAGAAGCAATTGAGATCTGCCGTCTTCGAAATCGAGGCACCAATAATAAGCCCTTTTTCGAATGGTGAAAAACTGTTGTTTTTCCCATTTTAATTCATTCATCGCGAAAAGGACTCACTTTACTTATACAAGTGCCTTACTCCCCTTACTTATACAATGAAAGGACACCTTACTTATACAAGCAAGACTAGCATTACTTATACCAATATATTCAGAGTCATGGGTTGCGATATAAATGTTTCAAATATTCTCCCAAACATTTACTTGAACTTTGAATTACTTTGATGCTTATGCACCCTTGGTTTTCTGAAGAATTCCGGGTCAGTCGGTTAATGTAGCCCTCCCAGGATGAGGCCCAGAAAAATGACGGTTCTCAGCTGGTTAAAAGCTGACACTGCTGTATCGCGAACTCTTCCTTCCAACCACGAGAAACTTACGAAGTATTCATTTTCAGAAAATTTACGCTGATAGAAAAATAAAGAAGAAATGTTTGTTACCAAAAAATGCAAAGTAAGAAATTCTAATGAAATACGAATTCTCCTTTTGAGATGATAAAAACCCCACCCCCTCTCTTGTCTTTTTCAGCAAAAAAAAAAAAAAAAAGGATTTGCTGCCATTACGATGTGCAAGAACTTAGTAATATTGTGAAGAAAATCGAATAACCATTTTGCACTCTACGAAACCAAGATTTGACACGGAATTTCGGTCACGATTAATTGCGTTCATCTATTTCAGTTAGAATTTGAGCTATCACGCTTATATGCATGCAAATGTAGAAATCAGAAAGACGATTAACCCGTTGATGGGTTTTGTTTAAAATCTAATACAGAATTACACCTTACGTATATTATTTGTGTACCAAATTCGATCCATCGACCTCTTTACGTTTACTCCGTATTGTATTCGTTTGCAGAAATCTCCTATGGATGGACTTCTTTCAAAAGTTGCTGCAAGTCTGAACATTTGTCTTGAATTTCTCGTCAATGTGTTTTGGTTTTTCGTGATTACAGACTGCTTGAGAGAGGCACGTAATTCCGGAGATGTGTTTTTCTAACTCTTATACGTGGAGATCCTTCAAAATGCTGAAGTCGAATTTTTTGTTGATTACAATATATTCTGTACCAGAGAGGAAAAAAAAATCTAAATTTCACAATATTTTTCTAAATACACTTAATCAATGTTGAGACTACATCCTCTGAAAATTTCAATACTTATTTTGCATTAATTATATTTATTTAATGACTTACTTTTCTTTTTTATCATTTTGTTTACAACTACCCGACCAACGAAAACAAGAAACAAAAAATCTTTAATTGGACACTATATAACCGTTAAAATCTTCCCCGATTTATAATTTTTTGTCATGTGAGAATAAAGTGTTGTTTTGTTTAGAAGATGTTGATGTCTCCCAAATTTAAGGGCAAAAAATATTTTTACTTGCTTTTACCAGTATTGTATTATTATTATGTATGCTTCTTTGACAACAACTGCGTTTTTGGAAAGTTAAGGAGGAACTATGACATCATATATTTTGTTTCATCTCAAAATCTCCAATCTCACGTTCCAAAACTTTGTTGGCCAGCTAAAAAAAATGAAAATGAATGAAAATTTGAAAAAGTGACAAATTATATATATATATATAATATACACACACTCAAGTGACAAAAGTCATGGAATGACTGTTAATATCGTGTCGGTCCTCCTTTTGCCGGGCGAAGTGCAACAACTCGACGTGTCATGGAGTCCACAAGTCGTTGGAAGACCTCTGCAGGAATATTGAGCCATGCTGTCTGTATAGACGTCCATAATTGTGAAAGTGTGGATGATGCAGGAGTTTGGGCACGAACGGACCTTTCGATGATGTCCCATATCGGGCGATCTAGGTGGCCAGATCATGCGCTGGAATTGTCCGGAATGTTCTTAAAACCAATCGCGAACAGTTCTGGCTCGGTGACATGGCACATTGTCTTCCATAAGAATCCCATCGTTGTGTGGGTACGTGAAGTCCATGAATGCCTGCAAGTGATCTGCAAGCAGCTGAACATAACCATTTCCAGTCAATGATCGGTTCAGTTGCACCAGACGACCGAGTCCATGCCCTGTAAAAACAGCCTACACCATTAGGCAGCCACCACCAGCTTTAACAGTGCCTTGCTGACAGTTTGCGTCCATGGCTTCGTGGGGTCTGCGCCAAACTCGAACTCTACCATCAGCTCGTAACAACTGAAATCGTGATTCATCTGACCACGTCAAGGTTTTCCACTGGTCTAGGGACCAGTCGATCTGCTCACAAGCCCAGGAGAGTAGCTGCAGGCGATGTCGTGCTGTCAGTAAAGGCTCGCCATGTCCACCAAACTGTTTGAATGATCCCAGAGATCACAGTTGCAGGGGCATGGTGAGGTGTTATGTCAGTAAAGGCACTCGAGTCGGTCTTCTGTTGTCATAGCCCAAGGAAGACAAATTTCGCCGCACAGTCCCATCAGACACGTCCCACATTGATTCCTGCAGTTATTTGACGAAGTGTTACGTGTCTATTAACATTGACTATTCTACACAGACGTCGGCGGTCTCAGTCGTTAAGTGCAGGTGGTCGCCCACTGCGCTGTCCCTGATGGGATGGGATGCTTGAAATTTCATACTCTCGGCACACTCTTGATACTGTGGATCTCGGAATGCTGAATTCACTAACGATATCCGCAATGGAATGACCCATGCGTCTAGCTCCAACTAACATTCCACGTTCAAAGTCTGTTAATTCTCGTCGTGCCGCCATAAATCACAAAAAACCTGTTCACATGAATAACTTGAACACAAATGAAAGCTCTGGAAAAAGAACTGCGCAATTAAACTTTTTCGCTGCGGTACTACTGCCATCTGTACATTTGCATATTGCTATCCCATATATATATATATATATATATATATATATATGTATATCGATTAGGGAGAGAGTTAGATATCGATAGTGAAGTAAGTCGTGATTGTTTCGAACCGGTTTAAACTGGCTGTTTTAACTTTTTATTTTTTATTTTGTTACTTACTGAAATATAGGATTTTCAATTTTGTCATGAAACAGGAAACTGCAGGAGGATAGCGAATGCCTGAATGTCGCGACCGAAGTTTGCAAGGAGAACTACCCCTTGATATCAGCACTCACAGTCGCTCTTTACAACCAAGTGAACCAACTCTGTAGTCCAGGCACGCATCACAAAGAAAGTGAGTAGCGCACGATTCTGTTTCGCGCATCGGGTGTTGCGAAAGTGGCAGTGAAAATACTAGTTGCAAAAGGACAACAGAATCCCCCCCCCCCAAGTCTACTTTGCTATTATATTATCTTTATAACGAATAGAGGGAAGTTTCAAAAACACATAAGGAATTAAAACGTTTTATAATTGACCAGTTTTGGGAGCAATCTCCTAAAAACGATCTCTAACTTTTCAAAATGCTCCCCGATTCATTTGAGACTTTCCAAAGTTGATTTAAAACTTTAATAAATCTACATCTTAGCAATTTAAATTTTTTTTTGCAGAAGATAGACTTTGGCAGATTTTTATTTTGTAATCGTTCAGGAAGTTTCACTGTATCGTAATATTAATTTATATTAATCTATTTTGGAGAATTTTAGAACCCGTACACACAACCTGAGGACCCATGTTTAAAGGGTTCATTTGCAGTCAATCTGGGCAGGTCACCTGTATGTTTGTGTAATAGCATCACGCTCGAGTTGAGAAAATGTTTTCTGTTTTCAGTAGAACTGTCCTACGATATCATTTGAGTCTGAAGGCAATGATCCTAATGATGATTCCGAAAACTAGAGATTTCATAAGAACCCGTTCGCAAAGTATGTTTATATTAATGCATTGAATAGTAAAATTTACTTTTAATTTAATCATTTTCCATTTTTTATTTCATTATTTATAATTCATTATTAAAAGTATCGAGAGATAATCATTTTTATTTAAATTCCTCGTTAGGTGACACCACTCCGGTGAAATCAACAGCATTCAAGAGCAAATGAGAAAGAGTTTCATTAAATAATTGCTCAATAACGAATTGTTAGGAATTCTTCCAAACAAGGAATATTGAAAGAACATTTCGTATTCCTTCTGAACAACGAGCGGAGACGACGAACGAGCCCTTTGATTGGCTAGCATAGTCTGCTTGAGATAGAGACAAAAAATAAAACATGATAGAATTTTCCTCGCCCAAAAGACTTTTTAAAAGTTTCACAATGATTTTAAGTTAATTCTTAGAAATATTATTTAGAGCAGAGATAATGTAAAAGACCAACAGTGTGCATACAATTCTTTTGTTCTTCTAAAATGTTAGACTCAGTAAAATCATATGAATTTTAAAACACAGTAGAGAGAGAGAAAAAATTTTGGAGTTTAAATAATATTATAAGTAGTAGGAAAATAGTTGGAGAGGTGTAAACTCATTCTTGTATTTAATGAATTAACCCCACTGATATCAATTTGTGCTTTTCTTTGAAACACTCGAGTCAAATTTATTTCATATACCGTCACACCTCACTTAATCGGCACTTCTCATAACGAGTGGTTCGCATAAAATACAAAACAGAATAATTATAATAATAAACGATGCTTTTCACGGGTGATGTCTCGCATAAAGAGTAACGAGGAGATACTGCGACGTCATAAGCTGGACTGACCCGTACCTCAGGTATTTATCTGCACTGAGCGCTGGTTTGAAGAGGATCCTCACAACTTCATGGAAGAAGCTCTGCCTGGACAGCGTTGTTTAACGTCTCTGCAAAGTCTTTTGCGTAAATGCCTAAGCAGCCAGAATCCACGAAATTGCGGCCTTGGCCAAGGTTATGTATTTATAGAAATGAACATCTGTAAGTTGGAGGAAGAATGTAACCAGAATGAATTTGGTGCGTATTACACAGAAAAGTTCTGGATGGCGTTTCACCATGAAAAGAGAGAATAATAATCTCGGCGGGACGACCATGTGTCAGTGATATAAGGTAGATGGTGGAATGATAGAGGCGCGTGTTGAGAATCGTCGCTCTGATAAGTGACGGTGTGTGCTACACATTCACAGGACGGCACTGCTCTCTTCGTTCCACCCAAATTTCGAAGAGTTGTCAAAAACCTTGAAAAGGTTCTTACGAAAAAATGAGCATTATAAATAATAAATGACGTCATTATAAATTTATTTAGGTATTTTTTTTTTGTTTAGGCGTGGAAAGCATTTTCCTATTTCCCATTTAATTCAACGTAAAAATATCGTTTCGCTCAACGAGCCTTTCACTTTATGTGTAATATATGGGGACAAATGATGTTCCTTATTCAATATTAAGACTGTCATTCACATTTGTTTTAAAAGTTAAAACTGTTTCGTGGAAGTTCAGTGGGGAGCTGGTTAGTAAATACTAGGGCCAAAGGAATTAGAGGTGCGAAGGAGGATAGAGATGTGCTGGGCCCCAATAGTGTATGCACCGATGAGGCCTTTGTATTGATGCTACTCTTGAAAGTCAGATGGGGCGATGAAACTACAAAAAATATTTTAGCGTACAATTGAAAACGTCGTTTGTGAAATAGTCACCAAAAAAAAACATCGTACGAAATATATCAGAAAATAAAATTCATCCCTTGTGTTATCTGATTGCTATTGTAATTCACTCTATCGGATTCTACGCAATGAAGCAGACTTTCTTAAGAAAATCAAGGAGCTAACGACCCTTTTTCAAATCTATATCTTTTTTATTTATAGAATATTACATCAGCATTGCCACTTTCTCTAAATTAAAAAAGACTGTAACAATGCGACCATTCCCTTACAGTTTTGAATTACAAACGTAAACATAACAACACTGACGATCAAAAATTTATCTTTTTACTGATACTAATATTTTAACCATCAAATCAATTTTCTATTTTTTAAAATGATTCTTTAAAAAATAATTTAACTACATTTTTCAGCAATTTAGCTCGCTCGAAATAAAAATAAAATTTAATCTGCAAGGTTGCGTTAAGCTTGTATGACAAAAAAAATATAGATTTTACCAAGGAATTGCCATCATATTGACTGAAGCTGAAATTGAGTTAAATATTATTGCAATTGAAATAAATGTAACATATCGATTTTTCGAAAAAGTAAATGCAATATACGACAAATACCATGATTCGGGTGCCAATTGAGTAGCAATCTTCAATGTATGTTTTCTAAACCTCTGGTGACGATGAAATCTGCATGCAATTAACTATCTCATCGACTAAATCTATCAGCTCTGATTAGATTTTTTTTAGAGTAAGGTAAAGATTTAGTTACCATTTAATTTTAAAGTACAGATTTTACTTACAAACCTTTTTTATTTTATTTTCAGCATACATAAAGATGCTTCCCTGCACCGACAAGCATTCCGAAGAATTCAAAAAGTGCTCGGGAAAGCATCTTGAGAAAAAATTTGACGACCAGAATCTGCAATCTGTCTGCATGTGGGTGAAAATAATTTTCTTTATTCTGTATTATTTTGATTCGAAAGTACTTCAAAATGAGCCCGGAAAATCGATTCATTAGCAATGTTTAGTTTTAGAGGCATCAACCCTTAAGAAAATAAACAGAATCGTTTGAAATAATCTTCCGGAAACATATTAAGCCTAATCTCATTAACGTGGGGGGAAAAAACAAAATTCGCAACTTATTTGGTGCTGGGAAAATGAAGATTTTTGACTAGAAAGTTAGTTTTTAGTTAATTAATAAAATATTAATTAATTAATATTTGAAAAAATTACATTAACATCAAATGTCATCCACTACAAGTATAACAAAATTTCTTAAACTTGAGTGGATGAATAAAAAGTATTTTATTAACGATTGAAAATTTGAACATCTTCTTATCTCCGTCATTGTCTGACGGAGTCAGACCAGATCAAACAAATCATTGACACTGAGATGTCGGTGACTGTCCAAGGAGATGAATAAATATCTCCTGCCCTGAGATCGAGGATGCGAGAGGGAGTGACCTGGAAGAGTTGGCATTTAGGACAAAGGAGAAAGGATTTCTTTCGCCCAGAGAATTTAAGACATTTTAGGTGCCCGCTGGCAAGTCGCAAAATGCAAGTATGGGATGACCTATCTCCTGAGATGGAAAGAAAGAAACCTGGGTTAGGCCCCTTGTACCAGTTGTTTGATGGAGGAACCAGCCAGTCTTCTCTGATGGCAGATTTTTTGAAGGAGAAAAGCTCCAGATAGGTCAGTTTGGTAGAAGTGGGGGCATTTTGAAAGCAGCCCTCTTTGGCCTATTTGTCTGCCAATTCGTTGCCATGGATGTCTACATGTGATGGCAACTAGTGAAGATGCATTTGGCGATGTTGTGAGATGGTCTTGAGTTTACTGTGGATCGAAATGCTTGTACGATCTCTGGCATTTAGTCGATTTTTGAGATGTTGAAGTGCACTGAGGCCATCTGACAAGATCCAGACATCACCAAAGTTGTTCTCTTTAGAGACCGTCTCAAGACCAAACTCAATTGCGAGGAGTTCACTTCTGAAGACACAGCAAAAATCAGTGTTGAGTTGGAATAAAGAGACTCGATGTAAATTCCACTCCCTGCTGTATTATTGATTTTGCTGCCATCAGTGTAAATCTTAATGTTTGTTTTGGGAATGTTATTGATGATTTCCAAGGCTAATTTCTTGAGGTGGTCTGGAAAAAAGCCTCTTTTGTTGACAGGTTCTGTGAAGTTGAAATAGAAATGAACTCTGGGGAGTTCTTCAGAAGGATTTGAAAGGAGTTGTAGAGAATGAGGTTCTACGTCATCTAGATGCAAAAATTGTTGAGACATAACATGGCTGAAGGGGCTGTTTTTGCCAAGTCTTTGATTGCATTGCCAAGAGTTTAAATAATTTGACGTCTTATTTTGTTGACTATAGATGGAGAGCTTACAATAATATTTGATGAGGTTAGCCTGTCTTCTGAGTTGCAGATCTGCCCCAAAGAAGACAATATTTGATGGGCGACTACGCCTGAGTCCAGTAATAATACGGGCATCACTTGTTCGATTTTTTCAGCTTAATGTCGGAGGCACAACAGTAGAATGGAAATCCAAATTCAAGAACAGGCCTTATGAGAGCGTTATACGTAGATATGAGGGTAACTGCATCAGCGTCTGCCTGCAATATATTTCATGATATTGTCCCGAAGACTGAATTAAAGACACTGATAGCTAGAGACAATTGTGTTTATTAGCACCAAGCAACTCGCTGGAGAATAGAATGAGGAACTGAGCAGAACCCAGCTTTTATACATCTGGAGAACATTCGAGAATAATCTCGCTCGAATAGTAAAGAATGTTCTAGAATCATCTCGATTTGAGAGAAATAATAGGAACAATTTTATATTAAAATTCCAGTCTTAGGATAAAATTCACAGGCCGGGAATCGAACCAGGGACCAAAGGATTTGCAATCCATTGCTCTGCCAATCGAGCCATGGTGAATCATAATAACAATCCTTTTTGGGGCATTGCTCCTCCTAATAAAAAGGACAGCATCACACTGCCATCAAGTTTTTCCTTTCTTTCTGGAGCGCACCATTGGTCCTTTGTAATCACCCCCTGTATTTGTGTTCTTTACCGGTGGAACGATATCCTGGCTTGTTTTGTCTTCCCTCTCAATCTGCTTAATCGGATCATGATATGGTTTCATACGTGAGACATGGACGACATCTTTCTATTTTCTTCTTCGGGAGGCAGGGTCAAAAGCTTTAACCTCATGGGTCACATCTGATAGACGGCGTAACACCTGATATGGTTCAAAATATCTTCTTAAAAGCTTCTTCGAAAGGCCCACTTTTCGTACTGGAGTGTAGACCCATACAAGACATCCAGGAGCATAAGATACCATTCGATGTTTGGAGTTGTAGCGTCGACGGTCTACATCTTGAGCTTTCAAAGTACACACTCGTACTAGTTGTCTTGATTCTTCAGCTCTGGCAATTGTTTTGCCTATGTAATCATCATCCACAGCATCAGGACAGAATGGTAACATAGTGTCCATCGTCGTTTCGGCTTCATAACCATGAAGTAAATAGAAAGGTTAAAAACCTGTAGTCTCTTGTTTAGCGGTATTATAGGCAAATGTTACGAATGGTAAAATTTCGTCCCAATTTTTCTGCTCTACATCAACATAGATGGACAACATATCGGCCAATTTTTTGTTGAAGCGTTCTGTCAGTCCATTTGTTTCGGGGGTGGTACGCCGTTGTCATACGATGATCTACATTACACAGGTTGACAAGCCTGGATTGAAATACTATTCCATGATCTATGATAATTATTCTGGGTGCTCCATGTCTCAGAATAATTTCTTCCAACAAAAACTTTGCCACTTCTTCGATCTCAGCTGTCGGTAAAGCTTTCGTGACGACATATCGGGTCAGGTAATCCGTGCAAACTATGATCCATTTATTTCCCCTAGTAGATTTTGGAAATCTCCCGAGAAGATCGACTCCAATGCGTTGGAAAGGTGCAATAGCTGGAGGAATGGGGATTAAGCGTCCAGGTGGTCGTTGAGGGATGGATTTTCTTCTTTGGCACTCTCGACAATGCATGACATATCAGACAACATTTCGATACATCCCCGGCCAGTAAAATCTTTTGCGGATTCTGTCATAAGTTTTTGCGAAGCCAAGATGTCCTGCGGTGGGGTCGTCATGAAAATGTCTAAGCATGTCAGCTCGCAGATGTTTGGGAATGACTGGTAACCACATCTTGATATCTGAATCAAAATTATTTCTGCGGAGGACCCCATTAATTACTTCAAGTGTCTTGTTATAGGTGGGGAGGAGATAATTCGAAGGGTCCATTCTGGCGATGTCGAGATCTTTCTTTTGTTCGCTGGCAAGATCCATCTTCGTAATGGTAGCTAAAATTTTCTGATGTCTCAATTTCATCGTCCACAGGATTTCTTGACAGAGTGTCGGCATCTCTATGCTTCTTACCAGTTTTGTATTTTACTGAAAAAATCATATTCTTGAAGACGGAGAGTCCATCTTGCCAATCTCGCTGAAGGATCCTTTAGGCCTATGAGCCAGCACTATGAATTATGATCAGTTATGATGGTAAAATGCTTTCCGAATAGGTACGGCCGAAATTTGTTGATGGCCCATACGATCGCAAGGCACTCTCGTTCTGTAGTGGAGTAGTTATTTTCCGCTTTTGTTAAAGTTCTGGAGGCGTATGCTAGAACTTTTTCTACGTTATTTTTAATCTGGATTAGAACAGCTCCAATGCCTTATCCACTGGCGTCTGTATGAATTTCGGTTGGGGCATTTTCGTCGTATATTCCCAACACTAGCTCAGGGGTAAGAGCTTTCTTCAAATTCTCAAAAGCTTCTATCTCGTCCGTCCCCCAATGAAATTTTGTATCACCTTTTAGAAGCAACTGCAAGGGTTCAGTTAGATAACAAAAACCCTTAATGAATCTTCGGAAGTATGAGCAAAGTCCAAGAAAGCTTCGTATATCATGTACATTCTTCGGAACAGGAAACTTGCTTGCGGATTTTACTTTGTCAGGATCTGGTCGAACTCCCTTACTGGATACAAGATGACCCAGTATTTTTACTTCTCGGGCGGCAAAAAGACACTTCTTTGGATTAAGCACCAGACCAGCTTTCAAAAGGCATTTCGTAACGAGACTTAGTTGGGTAAGGTGGTCATCAAACGTTTCTGAAAACATTATTATGTCATCTAGATAGCAAAGACACCTTGATCATTTGAGATGGCGTAGAAAATTGCCCATCATTCTCTCAAAAGTCGCCGTCGCATTACAGAGTCCAAATGGCATAACTTGAAACTCATATAATTCTTCGGGAGTAATAAATGCTGTCTTCTCACGATCCGCTTCATCTACTTCTATCTGCCTTCAACCAGAGCGGAGACCCATAGAAGAAAAGAACTTAGCGCCCTTCAGGCAGTCTAGCGTATCATCAATACACGACAAAGGATAGACATCTTTTTTGGTAACCTTATTGAGCTTGTGATAATCTACGCAAAAACGCCAGTTTCCGTCTTTCTTTTTTACAAGCACAACATGTGATGACCAGGGACTTTCGGACTGCTGAATAATACCTTCATCAAGCCTTTTTTTCACTTCTTCTCGAATAATGCGTCTTTCCTTAGATGAGACTCGGTAAGCTCGTTGGTTGATTGGAGACTGATCACCAGTATGAATCCTGTGTTTCACATTCGTCCGCGCGTCTATCCAAATGTCAGTCTTCATAAAAATTTCCGAAAATGTTCGAAGTAGTTCGGCTAGTTGGATTTTTTACTCGTTACTTAAATCAGGAGATATCATCGGAGTATAATACTTCAAGGGATATGACGTCTCTTGCGGCGTATCGGGACCATATGACTCGTCGGAAATCACACATGAATGTCCTTCATCCAGGGGCTCGGCTAAGCCTATAAACATTCCTTTAGGTATTACTCGGCTTCCCGACTGAAGGTTAGTAACCCAGATATGACTTTGCCCATTATGGCATTAGGATATCATGAAAGGTACAACAATATGGCGTTGGAAGAGTAACTGTTTATTGTCATCGATGACAAAATTTAAGCATCTCTGGGCTAGGCTTCCTGATACTGCTATTTTAGTTAATGAGTGAGGTTCAAGTATGTAGTCCTTTGTGGCATACAGCTTCCATGCGTCCAATGCGGCGAAATCTTGGGGAGCATCTTCCAGAAATAATTCACTCTGTCCGCAGTCATTCACGGCTTGGGAAGCTGCTAGAAAGTCCCATCCAAGAATTATGTCATGACTACAATGCGGCAAAACAATAAATTCAAATGGCAGCTCCTGCTATTGATACAGACGCGCAAAGTGCATTTTCCTACTGGTCGAACAAAATTTCCATCGGCGACTTTCAGCATGATGTTTTTGGCTTCAGAGAACAGTACCTTCTTCAAGAACCGACGATATTTAGAGATTACGGAAAATGAAGCTCCAGAATCCACGGGAGCACGAATTGGCCTATTATCTATTATTACGTCTAGTTGGTTACCAGTCATCTTTTCGGCGGACGGAGGATTTTCATAACATGCGCCCTCATCTCCTTTGAAGGTCGCCTCGTTTAGTTTTCCTCGTTCCTACGGCTTGGGGATCGACTTGGTCGACGGTTCGGTGACGGGGATCTGAATCGGCATTTTGGGGATCGGCCTCTAGTCGGGCTAGGTATAGAGCGTCGAATGAAGTTTGGTCGGCGAGTTTCTTCTTCAGCGTCAATTTCATTCAGGTTTTGTCGGAGATTGCGATAATTGTCGAAAATGGCTTTCCTCTCTCTGCAGTAGCATACTACATGTCCGGGACGTCCGCAGTGAAAACAAACTAATCTATTGTCAGTTGTTCGCCAAAGATCAGTTTTTCTGGGATGCATTGGTAATATTTGAGTGGGTACTCTTGATTTCCTGGTTACAGTGGCATATGTTGGTCGTCGTTGGATTTCGTCAGGTTTTACCGAAACTGGTGCTATGACCTTTTCAACTTCGTTATTAACCATTTCTTCAAGTGATTGGGCTTGGGAGTAGGAGTCCAAATATGCAATAGGTTCATGCGTTTGGTTGATTACTCGTTGGATTTTCTCTTGTACGATTCTTCTAATGAGGGACACCAAATCGGAATCGTCCTCAATGGCTGCTACCGGTACGACGTTTGGAAGCCTTTCAAACTTTCGTCGTCCAATCCTCTTCTGTTTCTTATCCTTGATATAGTTACACCATTTAATGAAATCAGCTGTAATGCTTATTTCCATCGCTAAAAGAGCCTGATAAAGGTCATCCTCCATACCTTTCATTAGGTGGGACACCTTTTCATCATCAGACATCGATGAATTTACTTCTCGGCAGAGACCTAAGACACTCTGTATATATAACTGCGTACTTTCTCCCGAGCACTTGGCCCCGTACTTCAGTTGCTCCTCCACCTTCCTGATATTTTTTTTCGATTACCAAAAAGTGCATTTAGTCCGGTTTTAAACATTTCCCAAGTGGTCAAGCTGTCCTCGTTGTTGATGTACCACCGTTTTGCAGTACCGTTTAGGAAGAAATACACATTTGCGAGACACATCATGTCTTCCCATTTGTTAAATTTTGCTACTCGATTCTATTCTGCAAGCCATTTTAAAGGGTCTTCTTCAGGGGTTCCTCTGTTGTTGGTATGTAGGAGTCCCTACCACGGACTTAGTCTCATCTGCCATTTTCGTTTTTCTTCTCTGTAAAGAATGAAGTACAAATTCTGGAGATATTCCTCTCAAACAAAGGCTCCTGCGAAGGCTGTCGTTATTATCCACGTTTGCAAAGATTAATAACCCGGCGCCTCCACCAAATCAGTCGCGAAGACTGAATTAAAGACATGGATAGCTAGAAACAATTGTGTTTATTAGCACCAAGCAACTCGTTGGAAAACAGAATGAAGAACTGAGCAGAACTCCGCTTTTATACATCTGGAGAACATTCGAGAATCATCTCGCTTGAAAAATAAAGAATGTTCTAGAATCATCTCGATTTCAGAGAAATAATAAGATTAATTTTAAATTAAAATTCCAGTCTTAGGATAAAATGCGCAGCCCGGGAATCGAACCAGGGAACGAAGTATTCGCAATTTATTGCTCTGCCAATCGAGCCATGGTGAATCATAACAGCATTAATTTTTGTGGCGATATTAAGCATTTTCTTAGCCTTCAAGGTAATATTTTCGATGTGTTTATTACAAGGGAATTCAGGATCAAGAGTAAATCCTAAGTCTGTAGGATGTTTATCGTAGGTCAGAAACTGACCCTCGAACAGTAAATTCGGTTGGTAATTGTAGAAATGTTTATCGGTGGAAAAGAATGTAGTAATAGAGTTGGAGGGTTGAAGTTGAGCCTCAGGTCGTGCGCGCAACTTGAGAAGGTGTCCAACGAGTCGTTTATTGTAAATTCTTAGTCAACGATATTTGTGTCAGAGCACCAAATTGCGATGTCATCAGCGAACATACCAATGTAGGTTCCAGGGGAAATTACTATTTCATCACCAGACAAGTAAAGAGAAAAATGTGTAGGGCTAAAGACTCTACCTTTTGGAACTCCGTGACTAAGCTGGAATGTTGTTGAGAGGCTATCATTGACTTTTACTTCGATCAGCCAGCATTAAAGGTAATCTGAAATCCATGATAAGATGTTTCCTCTGAGACTGAAAGAATCGTGGAGCTTAATAATAAGCTTATGAATCCATACTTTGTCAAAAGCCCTTGAGAGATCCAACAGGGCAGCAACTGTATGATGAGTAGATTCTGGGCATCCTTTATGGTTTGGGCAAACAGTAGGATCTGGTCAACTGTACTATATCTCTTTCTAAAACCAAACTGCTCTGCAGGTAGAAGGTTGTTAAAGTCCAGGTAGTATTGGAGTCAGGATCATTTTCTCCACTAATTTACTAGTTGCACAGATGAGAGCGAAGGGGCGAACTTCATTCGGAGAAGAAGAGTTCTTATTGGGTTTCTTGATTGGCATGACTGTAGCACTTTTCCCTTATTGAGATAGTCGCCCCTTTTCCCAAGAGATTTTAAAGATGTCGAGGATTCGTTGTTTTCCCCTCTGGCCCTCTTAAGTCGGGAATATGCTAATTTGATTTCTGCATTTAATTTATTACTTTCAGTTCTTGAATTTTTTCTGCGTTCCCGATAAGACGTTTTCTTTCTTCAACAAGAGGAGTTATGGAATTTGAAATTGTGAGCATAATCTGGAATTTAGTGTTTGATATTACTTCTTGGAATGCTAGTTTTAGCTCATTTGATAAATATTTTCTTGAAAGTCTTCCAGGAATCTTTGAGGTCGTCTGTAATAGGATTCAAGGCCAATTCGTTATCAACTGAGTCTGTGAATGTTGTCCAGTTAGCTTTCTCGAGGTTCCAAAATTTTTCATTTGGGAAATATGCTTTTTGCTTCTTCTTAAATTCTAGGAGAATTGGTAGGTGGGCACTCCCAATGTTATCTAAAATCGACCAAGAGCATTGTGGAAATAGTTGGGTACTAATCGTTGTTAAATCTAAGGCTTCAGAGGTGTAATTATTATAGGAGGAATAGGTGTGAGTTCCATCATTGAGGATAATGAATTCCTTATCATCTAACATTTTAAGAATGTCAATACCTCGATCATTGTTGTGGGAACAGTCCCAAGAAGAAACATTTGAACATGATATATATATATATGCATATAGGGACAGTCTAAGCTAATTGTAGGAATCAAAAAAATTGAATGTATTGTTGCAAAAATTGTCTGTAGTGTCTACTATTAAAAAAGTCCAACAGCCAAGATAATGCAAAATGACGTATTATTCTATAAATAACAGTAATAATAAAAAAAATGGAGCATTCGTAGCAACACCTCCAAGCGGTACAGAAGGAGTATCTGTCGAGGGTACTAAAAACATACGCAAGTAGCAAATCGTCATCCATTTTTCGGCATTCGTTTCAAATTCAACTCCAGAGAAAGATTGAATCGCTTCAACCTCTGAAACTTATGTATGCTTTCCGACAGGGCATGACATGGCATGGAATTTGCCGGAGAGTCTTCAGGTCTCGATTTCAAATGGAGATTGAGCCATGATTTTTCACTTTCCTGAGACATCCTTTTTTTTTTTGTCTCAAAAGTCGGTAAATGGTCACAAAAGTTGGCGATCACTGAATCATTTATTCGATAGCCACTAAACATCTCTGTAAATAAGTCCTTCTTACAATGGGACTGACATGGCAAAAGTACAGTTTTACAGTCGAGGGTTTGGAGAAGATAAAGAGTGATTTTTTTTTTCATCTTGGAGCATTTTTATTTTCATCTAAAAATATTGTGTAAATGTACTTTCAAAACTATTTAGATTCATTTAGATGAGTTATTTACGTAAAAAGTATAGTGGATTTTTCTGAAACAAATTCCTGATTTCTAACTTCTGTCCTGAAGATTGCATCGGAAATGCCTCATATCGTAATTAAAAATGGAATGCGGTCCATCGATTTCATGCTTTTCAGCGAATTCGTAGTCTTTATAAGAACTTTTATATCATTTCACATAGCTGCATTTGCATTCCACACGATTCTTACTTTCAATGCATTTTTCACGTTCCTTTAATTGAATCGCTTAACATCACCGATATTCATCTCAAGACTCTAACAAAAGACCGCAGCCGGCAGCAGATCGAATCAAATAACATTATTCACGCGCATTACTGCTGATTTATATCGCCTATAACGAATTGGAAAGTTTCCGTTTAGTGTACGGGATAATCAAGCGAGACACGCATTGATAGATTATTTTCTTCAGTGAAAAGGGGTTAAGCATATTGTATCGTAATACCCGATGATGCCTCAAATTGTTTATTTATATATGTATATAAAAAAACTAGCAGCCGGGGGAGAATTCAGTTGAAATAGGATGTGGAAACCTTGTGAATAACTATTTGCAATATTTGTAAAATAAAAATCTACAGAAGAAAAGCAAAGTGCCTCTGGTAACTCGTAGATTTGGGGAAGACGAGAATTCGCAGAGGAGATTAGGGTTATTTTTTTTTTCAAAAATTTTGGCAGTCACGCTGCATCTATTTTTATTCCATGTTCTTTCTAATTTGTCACCTATTAATGTCGCCCTTTTTACGTTATTATTGATTCTAGTTGTTGATAAATTAATACAAACGTTTTAAAATTCTTATTTTTGAAATTTAACTTATTTTTAAAAATGAAAATAAACAAGAGGATTCCTAATTTCATGCACATAAATAAGACGCCGCAGACAAACACTGTGAATATTGTAGCAATTGTTGCAATTCATATTATAGTTTTTTTCTATCACGCGTTTCCATGACAATTGAAACTTGGAAATTTGACATTGCAATGCGTGGATTTGTTTTAGTATTTCAATTGGCACATGTAATATTTTTAGTTTTTATTTTATGATTTTGGTTAATATCTTTCTACAAATTTGATTTAATTTGCTAAAAATGGTAAATGTACTGAAGTTACATATAAAGTCTCTATTAAATTTCTAATTTAGACTATCTCCAAGGTCTGAAATAGGATTTATTTATCGGGGAATTTTATATAACTTTAGGATTTATTGGCGGTTCAAATGAAAAAAAAGTTACAAATTTTAACCTGCTTGTAACTCTATCAATGAAATGTGAAAGCTCGATGAAAAAGTAGTGAATTATTTGGTTTTTAATCAGAAAGAAACTAATTTTATATTTGCAGCTAAATACGGGTTGTAAGATTATAATATTCTGCTTTGATGGTTATGAGTACTGACCTTTAATCTATGATTATGGTACCTTTTTTCACGGTTACATGATTAATATTTTAGATAATTTGAAGTTAGGGTGCACTCAAACCTGTTTTTATCCTGTGAATAGGGACCGCATAAAAGAAAACGCATTAAAAAATCTCATAAAACTTCACAAGTACCTATGCAAGATAGTTTTCGAAACAATATTAAAAAAAATTTAATGCTTTGAATAGGGACCGCATAAAAAAATTCTCACTTATAAGAACCTTAACTAGCAATATTAAGGTTATTGCTTTTTTTAAACGAAATCAAGACACGAAACTTGGCAGCTACTTCGAATCCTGCAAAACCTTTTGGAGCCTGATTTAGAAAAAACGCATGTGAATATTGTTACAGATTTTATTTACTTATGTATTTATTTTAGACATACAAAACTTTTCAAAATATATAACAACTATCCTTCGCAGTTTGACAATAGGCGAGTTTTCTTGCGTTAAACTGGTTCAAAGTCCCTTTCGTCACTTGAAGATACTTCCTCGCACTGGTTTACGGTTGATCCTTTTTGAGTGACCATGTTGCAGGTGATGAGTTTTTGCGATGAATGTCGTTTGACTAGACGCTTGTGTATGTCTCGGTGGCCAGATATACAAGATGGAAGTTCCTTTTGGAATTTTGAAGCTCTTTCAGAATTTGAATCGATTTCAAGAAAATGGCATTCTAATTCATGGCAAAGTTGGAGTCCTTTATAAATGTTATTTGCTGTCATATGATCGGGTTCTTCCTGTCCATCATCAACATCTGCAACGTCATTTAAAATGTCCTCTTCTCTTACGGCTCCATCCTGAATCATTTCGACGAGATCATCTTTCTTAAAAGCATCATATCCATCTCCGCCTACGCCATATGCTAGCGTTACGGTTTCTGTTGTCAACATTGATGTGTTATTGGTAGCGCTTCTATTAAGGACACATTCCGGCCAGGCCGCTTTCCGGTATGCATTTAATGCGTGGTGTTTTATTGCACTGATTGCTGCAGTGGCGCGATTTATGCAGTCCAATTTCGAAAATCTTTTTCCCCAAACTTCATTCATGGTTTTTGCATCATTCTCAAGTTTTTCCGAAACGTATTTGAAAGTTGACTTCACGTGGTGTTTCCTAAAAGCTGAGATTATGCCCTGGTCCGATATTTGAGTCAAACTTGTCGTATTGGGCAGTAGAAGTGCTCTGTGCAAGGATGGCCCGGCGCATTGTCAACAATCAGCAGGACGTCAAAAGAGTCATATATTGCTTGACTTCCGGAACGAAGCAATCGTTGAACCGTTGTTGTGACCCATGTTTTTTTATTAGCCATGAAAGGAACTGGAAGCTGAGCTACATTTTTGCCCTTTAGCGCTCGTGGATGCAATGATCTATTTATCATGAGTGCTTTTAACATTCTCGCTCCAGTTGCATTACTACAAAGTAAGAATGCCACTCTATCTTTTGCAGCTTTAAAACCACTGACAGTTTTCTTGGACTTGGAGATGGACGATCAGCTGGGAATCTTTTTCCAAAACAGCCCAGTTTCGTCAGCATTAAATGCCTGATCCCTGCAATATCCACCCTCTTCAATGACTTTTGCTAACACTTTTGGGAAATTCATTTCGGCTGTTTCCTCAGCGGATACAGTTTCGCCATTTATCTTCAGATTGTGTGGTGCGTGTCGTTTAAAAAATCCACATCACCAGCCATTGCTTGCCTAAAATTTCGGCCTTCCAATGTGAGACGATGAACAAGAAGGCTCTGAAACTTTCAGCTGATTATAAAATCGCAACGCTTCTCTTTAATCAATTCTCCGTCAATGGGGATTCGTCTTTGAGTCAATTCTTGAATCCGCAATACAAGCGCTTTTTCCGTTTTCTCTATCAAAGTGTTTCTTGAATATGATGTTCATTGAGCACTTCCGTTTGTGGCAGAGTTACTAGATTTATTTATCTCATCTGCTCGTTTTTATATGCCTCTTCTAGTGGAATCGCCAAATCCAAATTCTTGACCAAGAGCTGGGGACCCTTCACCTTCTGTTGTCTTAGTTTCTAATGAAATAAACTTCCTCTTAACTCTGGTTTTGCCCTTATTCATTTCCAGGGAATTTGTCTAACCATAACATAAAACTCCAAAAAATTACACATATCTAAATAGAAAAAATAATAAATTTACCTTAAATTTACACTTCGAAATGCTTAATGCTCCAGGGAATGTGAAAGCACTTTGAAAAACGTCAATAAATATTAGTTTTAAAATTAAAACAAACGTTATATTATTTTTTTATTAAATCCCTTTATTTACTAAACTTGTCACTTGTGCAGATCAGAGATGAATGCAAAAAAAAAAAAAACCCCTCTTTGCTCCCTTCAAGTAAACTATTACCTACAAGTTAAAAGAAAAGATGAGATTGGTCGCCAACTGGCTCATTAGCAAACAACCAACTGGGCGACATGCATTCCTTTTCAGGAAAAACCAACGGAACACGATTCTGATGCTCTTTAATTTTTATTTGTGATCAATGCATTTTTGCATTGATACCCGAAAATTCAATCGCAATTTTGTATTGCACATTTTATTCGTTGACATTGGAATTACTGTCAGTTCAATAATTAAATTATGACAGAGCACAAAACCCCCCGCTCAAATAAAAAATCTCCGCATAAAAACAGGTTTGAGTGTATATGTTTTAAAAATCTGTGTCTGGAAAATGTAATATTTGATTTTACTGTACTCCCTCTTTTAAACGTAATCTATTGTCGGATTACTAATTTAAAATATCAAGCGTTTTAAATTGTTTTTGTTCCTATGTCGTAATATTATGAATCTATAACATTATTTTCCTGCATAATCATGTCATTAGAGATCGAAATCCTCGGCGATCCTCAATGGTTATAAAAGGGATGATTTTACCGACCATTTGGTAATTTCGTAAGAAAAAGGAATGTTTTGAAAAGTGCTGGATTTATGGGCGTACCGTCATTAAGAACCGATATCTACAGATTTTTCTGAAAGATTCTACACGCACTTCACACCCTGCTGGGAGACTGTCTAACGCAAGGCTCTCATATGAGGATTACTTCTTTCCATGAAGTATTGATCGCATTGCGATATGATTTATTTTCTGCTCGTGTGTTATCAGTTTTTGTAAATGCTGTTCAGTGCACATGTCTAGCCTGTGTTTTTTTCAACATTTACTTAGTTCTTTTATTTTCTTTTTTGTTGTCAAAAAAAAGTCACTCCTTACTATTTAGTGTAGTGAATAGTTACGCGGTTTATCCACTGGAATATTTTTTATATGGTTTACATTGAATAGACATTACAAATACAGTACACTTCCGAGTATTCGGTTCGCAACTTTCCAACTTCCGTAGTGCCCGACCTAGTTTCCTTGCATCGTAATTAAATGAGAAAGAGAAGGCGAATTTGGCGAAGCTTCGAAAGCGGGCGATCCTTCTACTTGCCGTGTGCAAAATACGTTATGATAGGAAAGAGCAGCGTTCTGCTCGTTGTTCATTGTTACTGCTATGTGTAACTTCAATTGTTGTTGTTATTCTTGATTACAATTGAGCAGTACATACAGTATCCGTAAATTGTTCTTGGAGTATGCATAATATTTTTTTTAAAAAAAGAATATCACAGAAAAGATTTTTAAGTGACTTATAACCGAAAAAAAGTTGCATTGACTAATGAGGAGAGATTACACTCTAGACAGCGACTATACTCTGGCGTAATAGTAAAATCCGGGAACTTCCACATGATTCATCGGACTGCGATCGCATTCAGCTTGGTTTGAAATAAACGGAGAGTTTCGTCCTCAGGAAGAAATGAGAAAATAAGTAACACAACATTGAGTTTTGATATAAAATATTTGTTCTCTGGCACTGGTGGGCGAAAAAGTGAGCCCATGGAGTTCCCACCTATCCGGCTTTTTCATTATCCGGTCTACACTTCGTCCACGTTAGGCTGGGTACTCGGCAGTGTACTGTATTCGTTTAGAGACCCTTTAAGCGTATCTTATAGAAGAATCGTCAAATCGTAAAGAATGTAAAATGTCTGTGAATAGTATTTCATTCATAGTCGCAGTATCTGAAAGTAATGCTCTACCATAAGTGGAGTGTCTGCGCATGACGCCTAATCACTTAAGAATGATGATGCGAATGATGCTTTATTCGCGGGTTCAGCTCCCACAAATAACGCTCCACATTTCTTCTTCCAGGAACATACATTCAATGATTTGTTTCGCCGACAAGAGCCAAAAGTACTGCGGCGAAGTGGGGGACACCGTGGCGAAGAGCTTCGAATCCTTGTTCAAAGACCAATATCAGGAGGTGTGCGGTGGATGCACGCGCCTCTTCGACCCCTTCTGGATTCTCGCCCCTGCAGTTACTGTGGCAGTTCTGCTGCGAAACAAGATGATGCTCTAATCGCACAGGTCACATCTGTCATGGTCATCTGATGTTCGTCCAATTACTCCTGCCTCTTGTCACCCAATAATAGAAAAAAATTAAAAAATTGAAGCACTTTTTAGGGGAAACTCGAAGGAAATGGAACAATAATTGCTCTAAATGTTCGAAAGTATGGTATAAATTTCGAAGTTGGTTTCATTCATAATCATGATATGCGCTTATAAGTGAATGCAAATTCATTCAAGTTGAATGCTCTACTGAAAGCACACATCAACAAACTTACAAATGTAAATGAACTTCGCTCCCATCTTTTCAAGGGCTTCTTGAGAAAACATTTAAATTCCTTCGCTTTCATCTCGTTGATTCGAAGTATCCATCTCCAGCACTTTCAGTGAATCCCACCGATTCGTAATTATCTCTTCGCTTAACCACGC
Organism: Argiope argentata; assembly: GCA_026289955.1. Classification (NCBI taxonomy): domain Eukaryota; kingdom Metazoa; phylum Arthropoda; class Arachnida; order Araneae; family Araneidae; genus Argiope; species Argiope argentata. The sequence goes on from JAOUZG010044541.1 coordinate 24,692, forward strand.
ATCTGCACACCCACCGAGTTCGTATCACGAATACTGCGTGTGTTATTTTATTTCATGCCGCATAATTTTTGTTCAAAAATTGCTAATTTATCGGATCCAAACGTCCACTTACTGTCACACGTCTCTTGATGCTACTACCATATTTCAATAAGGTTAATCGATTAATAATTAATTGTTCTATCGATGCATCTTTAATCCCTTTTTTAAAAATTCATACCATCTTTTCGGACATGGGGAGTGAATTCATGTCAAATTTCTTTCTTTGGTAGATAGTAAGAAGAATACCAGAAAACTATGTATTTTATCTTAAAGAAAGAGGCCGCTGAAAGGTCATCCCCTAGCAGAATGTACTAATATGAATAAAAATATGTTTATCTAAAAGGGATACTTTTTTCATTGAATCGAAAACCAAGATTTCATTTTTATCATGTCAGAACATGGTGTTGCTTTTGAGATGAGGTTTTGAACGACAATTCAAATTTGTAGGTGAAAAAAATAGGTAGGTCAAAAAATCGGCTTTTAATATCGCGTTGCCGTTGCATTTACAAAGGTTTTGATTAAAGGAAAATAAGTGAATGACTTCAGCAAACGAAACCTTGAAAAATGTGATTTTGAATACGTGATTACATAAAATGAAATTAACAGGAAATGTGATATTTTTTTAAAACAATCAATACGAGACAAAGTTTTTTTATAATCGTTTGCAATACTAAAGGGACTCATTCAGCGAAATAATGAAAGTGAATAAAAATATAATTTGACTTGCACGAGCACGTGGTTCTAGGCCGTTCAAGAAATCATTTATGCAGAGCATATTTCATTTTATTCTTGTTCAAGTGTTGTTTCACCATTCAAACCAGCACGAGTGATCATTAATAGAGATGTCATCCCCCCTTCTTTGGCTGAAAAGTCTGCACTCTGACCAAGGCCATATGGATTACTGCCAAAAAGGAAACTTGAATCATGCTAATTATGAAATCATGCTGAAATTAAAAATTTATAATTAAGAAACAAAACAAAAAGAGAGTTTCAATTGATTGTAACAGTGAGAAAATATTTTTCAAAACAAAATGTATCAAATCAATCAAAAACCGTTTCTGAGGTTCTGATGGAAATATTTTGAAAAGTACTTAACAAATTACAGGTGAATGAAAAATCTAATTTAGATTTAACATAATCGATGGTTAAATTTTATTCTTACAATTTTTCTTAAAAAAATTGTTGTTTTCCTTTTTTAATTGTGTTTTTACTAGCTTGAGAAAAATAGGTATCATTTCACAAATATAAATTTGAAGAAAATTGAGTTTTTTTTTAATGTTGTGGCGAATCATCTCTAAACCAAATTAGAAGAATTAAATTGTCTGTAACTCCTCTTTATCTTGACTTTTTTTCCCCCCCAAAAATTAGTTTGGTAATGAAATCAGCATTTAGATTTTTTTTATGTATAGGGGATATTTATACATATTTTCAATCAACGGACATAGAATACAAATGAATAGAAACAGAATTAAAAAAAACCGCATGTGCCTGGAAATTTGCCATATCCTATCTTGCCATATCGTGCTTGCTTCGTATGTGCACCAACTTATTAAAATTGAATTTTTGGAGTGACTTCTTCCGCCTTATTTCTTTCATCATTTTTTTTTCAGAATCAATATTTAAATATTTTTTGTTTCACTTGCACTTTTCGAAGGTAAATAATCTTTTTTTTTAATCTAAGGGTTTATGTTACATAAATTAATGAAATAAAACACCCAATGGAATAAATATTATTTCCCAGCAAACTATAATTTACTTGGAAATTTTTCTTAGATAATCATTTATTTAAAATAAGGTACACATTATTCTATCCGTTTTTGTAAAGACAATTTAGAAAAACTTCCCACATGCAAAGTGCAGTTCGTCCAATAAATCTTCTTGCTCGTAACACATAAATGCTGGATCCAAGAAAAATACACCGTTCAATTTGAAAGAACGACTTCTTTAAAATAAGCATATTCACATAAAAACTACATTCACATAAAAGGCCATCTACATATTTATATTGGCTGAAATGTTTTCAATTGTAATCTCTAGTTTTCCCTGTTTAAAATTACTTTGAATACTGGGAAAATTTCAGTATAAGAATACTTAATAGAAGACACAGTTAAAATAATAATACACTGACAAGAAATATATATATATATATATATATGAACAGTTTCAAAATATGCATAAGTTGTAAATAAGTAATTGTATTTTATGTACCATTATTCGATATTTTAAATTTCCATCTGCAATAGGTCCATCTTTAAGTTCCGTCTTTAATTTTAAACACTAAAATAATACTTCAAGCATTTTAGAATTCCATTGGCTTGTTTATTCTTTGGGCTTAACAGCATATATTACAAACCACTACCAGATTCCAAATGGTTTGCTATTGATCCTCAGCTGTTATGCAAAATAATAATAATAATAATAATAATAATATGTTTATCAAAGAAAGAATCGTTTGCTTTTAATCTTTAATAACATTTTAATTGAAATTAAAAGAGTGACAGTTCTAAAATGTCTGAAAAGAAATCGTCTGCTGAATGCCTGTTAACAGATTCAGATTATGAGGTTCATCGGACAGGTGGATTGGAAAGACAGTAGAAGCGTATGAGTCAGCGGTACCGTTTTTATTCAGCAGGGAATTTAGTGGGTGGTGTCATACAATTAAAACGGAGACTGTTGCCATTCTTGACAAGAATGAAATACAGTGTTGCCTTCTCACAGTTGTTGATATTAAAATTCCCGTGAGAAATGGAGAGAAAGTTCCGCAACTTCTTCTGTAATAGTAACTGAGTTTTAAAAACGATGGCCATTCACATTTTTTGTTGCAGAGGTTATGAAAATTGTAGCAAAATGGGCGAAAGCTGGGAGACTCCTGTGCGAAGTTAGAGAGGCCAGTTGTGTAAATCACGTGAAAGTTTGTGACATACTCAAACACTTCTAACATGACAGTGTAAGTGTGTAACGGGATAACATCCGAACCACTGTCAAACTGTGTGTTTTAGCTGCGGGTGAAATTCATCTTCATCATTCGTGTTTGGTTTGAAGACTGCAACATTAGCTCGGAGAAACGTCCGATTACTGATTCGAATATTTCAAGGCATGCAATAGCTGTCAGACCTTTTTATGTGGATTTTAGAAAAGTAATTAAAAAAATAGTGTATTGATCATTGGTCAAAAAAGATTCAGCTAGAAAAACATTCACATTTCAAAGTTCTTTCATTTTTAAAGGCCTTATATTATTGAAAAAATATCAAAGTAATATTTTTATCTGAGTTTTTATATTTTAAAGCTCAAAGA
>JAOUZG010044544.1:0-73606 GCA_026289955.1 Argiope argentata
GTATTTTTAGTACGTGAATATTTTGAATGCCAATTTATTATATCATTACTAAACTTGTCCCAAATCTTTGTAAAAATTGCACATAGTTAGCGCAGAAATATTTTCATAAATCCATGCATTTCTCTGCAAACAAATATTGCAAAAAAAACCTTTTCTTTCTTTAACTTCAGCAATGAATTCAAAATTTCAATTGTACCCATTTTATTAAGTTGCAGCATTGTGATTTTTTGTTAAAATTCGTAAATTGTGAAATCTTGTAGATAAAAAGGAGACTTAGCTGCAAGTATCGACCAATTAAGAATTACCCCTTTTAGAACGTTTCTTCCATGTTCATCATCTTTGGATAATTTAAAGAAATTTCATTTACAATATTTCACTGCATGTGAATTTCAAACGATGGATGCTCAATAAAATAATAATAAAAAAAACACTCTAGAGTGCGTAATCATAACTTTAGCAACGTTTAAAAACCGTGAGTGAAATATTAGGTTTTTATTTCATTGAAATAATAAAAATACTTGCTACAAATTTTAGTCCATTAACTAAAATAAAACAAATTTTAGATATTAATGAATCTCTAATAGTTTTGTCAATTTGTGGAGGAGAGGCAGAGTTCTTCATTTAAAGGATTTTTTCTTCCGGTAACAAAAATCGAATGGGAGAAAATGGCTTATCAATGACATTTCATATTAAGATGGTGGTGCTAAATAAAAATTAATATGTGCATTATATATATATATATATATATATATATATATATATATATATATATATATATGAAAAAAATGAGAAAAATAGAGAGAAGGATTAATTTTTACATCATAGAATTAATTGGCAAAACTGGGTCGGAGAATCATGTTGGTATGGTCAGCCAGTAAGTTATTAGTGGTCTAGTCACAGATGACTCATCGGGAGTTCTCTTGATGTTAAAATCTTCTTATCATCTATAACTATTTTTTTATCAATTCAAAAATAGTATTCACAAATAGTCTTTAAAAAACTCAAAAGCTAATATTTTCATAAATAATTAACTTTTAAAGCATGATAAAAATTTTAATTAAAAGTTTCCCAATGTAATTCTAAAAAAAGTGAATTAATTAATGTGAAATGTGTGTATTAATTTATCTAATTTAAGAATATTTTACATCAATATATTTCATTATGAAAATTAAATTCAAACCAATTTTTCCCCATTGTTATTATCAAGATATGATTTAACTCATTCTTTAATGTTGAACTTATTTCAGTGGTATGGTTTTGTTATACTTTAGCTAAATTTCAAGTGTAGAATCAAGCAATGGTGAAAATTTTTTAGCTCATTTTTGAAAGTTGCTATTAGGTTCGATCTTAGGAAGGGCGTTAGAAATGAATTTTCTAATAAAAGCAATTTTTCTATTCTATTGTAAACAATCTTCAGTAGTGTCTGATCATTAGAGAGTGTCATTTGCGCTCATACTATAGTTTTACTGGTATTTAATTACCTTCAGCAGGAAAACTTGGCTTGCATTTAGGAGGGCTATAGAGAATGATAAGATAAGATTATGTCATTGATAAGATTAAGTCAGATAATTAAAGGTCCTTGTCTTCGAAATATTCGCTTTTTTTCTCACGGTAAAACTGATACATTTTCTTTAATAACGCTGGGTACATTTTTAATCATTTGTTTTAGATTAGGGGTAAGATTAAATTTAGAGGGAAACTGGAGAGCGAAGATATATATAAATCTAGAAGATGGTAGAATAAACAGAACAGTAGAAAAATATTATTTTGACAAGGACTTAAAGACCTGCCTTGCAACTCTTGCTAATATAAGAAAATTGTTGTAAAATTATTTTAAAGGAATGCATAATGGAATTTTATTTGAAAAAAATAAATAATTTGTAAATAATAATAATAATAATAATTGAATTAGTTGGGGAAATTATTCCTTATATAGAAACCATTAAATAAATTGAATAATTACATAACAATTTATGTAATTTGAATAAAATTGTCTTCAACGGAAAATAAAAGAAAATTTATTTTTCCTCATATAAATATAAGGCAAGCAAATGTCCAAATTTCCATCAATATTTGAAATTTTTAAAAATGAAAATAAAATTATTATAATTTAAACCTTTCCTTAGAACAACTTAATTTGTTTGAATATTATATTATGCGAAGCTATAATTTATACTAAATATAGAAAAATCCTTTAATATTCACTGATTGTAATATAGACAAAAATAATTAAATAATCTTTAAAAAATTGTCCCTAATAACTACAGATATATCAAATTTTAGAATAGCAAACCTATATAATAATTGTTAATTTGCAATATTGCTGGAAAGAAATTGAAATAATGTTTGAAAATTGGCCTTAAAAAAGCTATAGCATAAAATTTTTATAATAATAATTGTTGTAGATATAAAAGAGTCAAATTTTTTTAATCTCCATAACTTTCCCGTCATTTTATGTTTCTTAATCTCGCTAATACTCATATTTTATGCCATTTTAGTAGAAATAAAATTACATTAACATTTATATAAATCAGATTTGTAATGAAAAAAAATTCAGAAAAAAATTTGCAAGAATGGGTTAATTTTATAATGAGTTTCGGTAATGTCTGATAGAAAATGCGTACATATTTTACACAAAAAAAGATAAAGAAAATAGATGTCTAAAGAGAGCATTTTCACCCGTGAAATTTGAAAACTATATCTTAGATACAATAGGATATCTAATATTCAAGTAATTGAATTTTGAGGATATTACAAAACATAAGTTGTGGCTTCATATTTAGGTTTTAGGGATACAACTGTATAAATTAACAATATATATATAATTGGTCAGAAAATATAAAGATTTGTGATTTCTGCACAATTATTCTATAGATTTTGTTTCCCTTGCCATTATAATTATTACGTTTATAAGAAAATTTGTTTTATAATGCTTACTTTAAAAGGAGTATTTTCAGAATAGCATACATAAGAAATTTTCATATTGGATAATCTAAATAGAACTTCTCAATAATACAAAATAGGTTTTGATTTTCGAGTTCATTCCAACATATAAAATCTAAACTCAAGTTTTATATTTTATGATCTGCAGCATTTCTTTTTTTATTCGTTTATTCCTGAAGATATAAAAGCACACATATTGTTTGGGATCTTTTTATATTAATTATGATATTTTTGCTTTAGTTTTTTCCAATTCCAATTAATGATAATGATTATAACTGCTTTCTAAGAGTAATTATAGACCTCTTGATCTGAACATCAAATTCAGGAAATAATTTTAATTCTAATTTAAGCCCCTTTGGGGGAACCTCGTTCCCCCCTCAAAAAAAGAATACCTAACTAATAACCTAACATACTAATAACCTAACATTATTATTATATGTTTTGCTTCGTTAAAGCGTAACATATTAAAAACCTTTCAATAAATTATTTTTAAAAAAAGCCCGAAATTGTATTAATTAAAGGGATTAAAATTTGTTTCCAAATTAACTCTTTCGACACCTATACAGAATTGCATTATCTTAATAACACTTGGACATATAAGGACTGACTTTTTAAATTAGTCAGAAAAGATTTATCAAATATCCACTGATAAAGTTAATTCATTTCTTAGTTCAGATAATATCATTAAAAATTAACTGAATTTATCGGTACCATACTGTATATTTTTGTTGAAAATGGGACCAAATAAAGAGCTTTTAAAAACAGAAATATGCAGAATATGAACAGAAAACTGCAAGTAATGATGAATTTCTTGCAAGAAGAAATGTTTTCGCTTTTCTAAACGTGAAAATTTTGCTAAATGGGAAATTAGTTCTATCTAGATCAAAGTAATATTTGTCTTTCCAAACAAAATTTTTCGAAAAAGGAGGATTTGTTTTTGCTTAAGAAACGGCCTATTTGTTTGATTTTAGACGCCGATCGATTTTCTGTATGAATACCACTTAATAAAGTTGAAATAATCTTTACACAAACAATTTTTGACTGTTGAGCTCTAAATTGGCTGTTTCTAATCTAGCAAAATAGTAACCTAAAAGATAGAGAAAATTTTCATTTTTTTTCCTGATTTATATAACACTTTATTCTCTCTAGCTATGTCCAATTGGAGTAATTTCTATGAATTTTATTTCATTTTGTTAAACAAAATTAAACTCTAAGACATATGAAGATTAAATCTTCCTAAAATTAAAAATTATAATTCCTTTTAATAGATTAAATTTGTATTATGTGCATCAAAATTATAATTTTTATAAATGTCTTCAGTGTAGAAAAGTTAGGAACATGCTCCTTCATAATAAATTTTTTAAGCAAATTTCACTCATTCTATTTATTACTTTTATCACTCGTTTGAAACGCGATATTTATAATTTTTCTCACGGAAGCCCTTTTTCGTTATCAGAGGCATGGAGTATTATTCTCATTTTGACAGTCATTGATTACCATATGGCGCATATTGTAAAATCGCCGAATTTTACATACAAAGATAAAAGTTATAATGCAGTACCCTTTTTAAGATTTGAGCGAAAATGAAACTCTCTAATGAGTTGATTAGTTTATAATAGCATTTACTTTAATTTTTAATTATGCAGGTAAATCAGTACTCATTATTAAGTTTTACCTTCTGATACGTTCAAACAGTTAGAACATATAGAGTTCCACCATTAATGCATTTGTTTAATTTCATTAAATACCTAATACTGCTTTAATGCAAAGCAATAATTATAATTACACATTTCCATTTATTCCTTCCATTCTTCAAAAAAATATGAATTAAATTCACTTGTCATCGAATTTTGCGGGATATAAATAAATGTTTCTATAAAATTTACCATGTATTAAATATATTTTCTTTCTTTCATATGCTAAACATTTTTTAATAAGTCCTTATAATTACTATGTATGTTTTTTTTCTTTTACGCTTTTCGCAGCCTTTCACAAGACACAAAACTTCCTCTCATATGAATGTAGTTTGATTTTTTATAGAGGTTTCAACTATATATTTATAATAGAGTTGCATATTTTAAATATATAATTTCTAAAAAATGTTTTTATATTTTAAAAAAATTATAAATATAAAAAATATTCATTTTCTTTTTTTATTCTTTTCTATATATTATAAATATATATAATTTCCAAAAATATTTTTCATATTTATAAAAGAAGCAGTTTTTTTTCCTATATGTCACCCCCCCCAGAAAAAAGACAAATATGATTAGCAAATGGTAGTAAATAATGCTTGCATTAACTTAGTAAAATAAAAAATAATATTAAACAGTAAAAAAAGAATAATAGTAGCTATATTTATCAAAATACATAAAAAAAACGTTTATAAAAATAGTTAACAACACTTTTACTAAAGTTAAGTTTAAAAAGTCAAAAATAAATAAATAATTATATCTAAAAGCTTTCAAATTTGTCTTCCCTTGCATAGTAAATGCTTGCCCAAAATCTACTTACAAAGTTTAAGCAATAATTAAAATAGCATTCATTAATAAATATTTGTGTCGCTTATTAATTGGGACAAAAATAAATTGAAAAAATGTATAAGGGTTTTTTTAATCTATAAAAGTATTATTAATAGTTCAAACGTGATTTCTTATTATTTCATCAGACAAGTATAGAAATTTCATACCCGCTTTTATAAACTAATCGCAATCCTTAACTATTATACATAATTACGGCATGTAAATATGAAGGTTTTCCTATCAATAACTCAGATGAACGAAAATTGCATTGGCGTTTGTTAAAATGTGTAAACGTTTATCAAATTTTATCAGATTTGGGATGAATGCAACTCCCCATTTTACTTTCGAAAAATCAGGAATTCGAAGCGCGTCGGATGCATGTGACTGAATGATATCAGCATGACGCATATTACTCCAGTGATAGATGCACGCATTCTTAACTGCATAATGTAACATTTGTCAACATATGCAGAGAGTTTAGTTACACTTCGTACGTTTCTGATAGTTTTAGTTGCACTCTTCAATCTGAACTTGTGTTTCCCTCTATTTGTTCCCAGTCTTATGTTCAACTTTCTTTTTCAGAGGCCGAGAGTTTATGGTCCGTTTAAATATTATAAAAATATGAAAAGGCCAGGTTACCAACATCGTCTTGAAGACATCGTAAGTAATCGTCTTCTACTGTTTTACTTTGTATATTTCTTATTTCTTTATTAAGTTAAAACCTGTCAATTCTGTAATATTGTAAAGACCAACAGCCGATGCAATTGGGAAGTTACCTGAATTATCAAGGTGTATTTATTCCTTTAAAACTACAAAAGAATAAAATATTATATATAATAAAATATTAATATATATATTTTGATTATATGAAATTTTTGAAATATATGTTAACATGGAAAGTTGTTAATATAGTGATCGCATTAATAATCTATAGTAAAAAAAATCAGACGCTGCTTAGTTCAAATCAGCACTTGATTAGAAATATAAAATAAGTTTAATCAGATGATAACTTTTATTCCTAGAAAGTTAATTCGTTTTATAAAACCCTGATTTTGAGGAGATTAAATGGTATAATATAAGGAATTTGTTAAATATTTAACCAAGGAATATAACTTCAAACTTATTATTTCGGATAGTGTGTAAGTTACTCATGTTTTTCGTTATTTTTTCCCTTTAAGTATGTAATATTTAAATAAGAAATTTTCTTGCTTAAAAAAAACTTTTTGAATTTAGAAATGTTCAGATCATTTTTTATGGCAGACTCGAAAAGAATTTGTACGTAATAACTTTTATCTCCAATTATGGGCCACTTATTTTCTCTTATGAATTCTAAGAGATTTGGCTTTATTTAGTAATACATCTAAAGGAATTTTAAAATATAGCTGAAACCTAAACGCTCTAAAGCGCCGTTTGTAATGCATCTTTTTGTTTTTTCGATATTATTTTATATTTTATTACTATTTCCATAAATGTTTGAATATATGAATAACTAATCGATTATGTAATCATTCATCTACCTAAAGCAATCTTTTCTGATGCATTCCTCAATTAAAATATTCAATATGAAGATTCAATAGAAACACTAATATTGCACTTTGAATTTGATATTCGTCTTCTGATTCCTGAATGCAATAGTAAACTTAGTATAACTGTACACCCAAGATTTCTGAAAAATGAATGGGTAGAAGATTTTATTTGCCTTCTACCCTTTTCACTTTTTGTGAAAAAAACCGAAGTTCAAACATTATCTGGTATCTTCTCTTTCTTCAAGGTTTAGGTATATTTAAAAACATATTCAGAATATTTTCAACAATAATCGTACGAACAATTCATGATTAATTTGATGACAGATTTTTGAATTAACAGACTAATACAGGAACAAAATATATATGAATTACATACTAATACAAGAAATATTCTATTAGATTCATATTTCTTATACACGCCCGAAGTTAAGAGCAATGAAAGAAATAATTTTCTAATTTTTTTCAAATATTTGTGAATGTGGGTATTAAATACTACTAAAAATATCATGATAATAAGAAAATTATGCTTATAATATGGCTAAAATGTTCTAAATGTTCTGAATCACACGATTCTCGACACTGGAATAAAATCAATGCGAAAAGTTTAACCTTTTTTTGTTAAAGAAAATATAATTTAAATGTTATTCGTAATAGGAAAAGAAATATCTTGTGTTAGATTCGATTAATATTATAGAATATTTCTGGTCGTTTTAATTTGTTGAAAGTAAAATTTCAGAGAATCTCCCTTCCGACTGCTTCTAAATTAAGAATAGAAAAAAAGGTGCAAGGTTATTGAACTTGTCACTAATATTGATTTTCCGAGTAAGCCTTTTGAAATTTTGACGAATGTTTATAAAAATTTCAAGTTTTAAACATCGTGGAAATTAATTTATCTAGCGTCAACCGTTTCTCGGAGAACATCAATAAATCTTAACATTAATTTTTTTTAAAGCGATAATTTCACTGACATATATTTTTATCTCTTAGAAACAAATAATTTATTTTTAATTATCAGCCATTGATGTACAGCTCGATCGCAAAACTAACGCTCTCTAAAATGTTGAATTAAAAATTTATGGTATCTTAATAGCTTTATCAAAATATTCTTAAGCTTAAATTTTCGTTAATTTTAATTTTATATATACGGTTTAATATTTCTATAATTTACGCAATATTTCATAAAATTATGATAAATCCAGGAATAAATATGAAAATCCAGTATATATATAAATCCAGGAAATATATATATAAATCCAGGAAATTACTTGAGGATAAAATTCAGTTTTAATTATGAAATTTTAAATGCGGTAAATATTTTATTTAAATCAAGAACTATTCTTCTTAAAACAATTATCTCATTTTTGTTCAGTCCTCCGATCCTATATATTATATTTAATAAAATTATCATCATAATCTGTATCTTCAGCGATCACACCCCACCGATTCATAAAGCTTTGAACATCATTATTTGAGGGCATAGAACAAACAATATCATTATTTTAGACAATTTATCTTTTTGAAATTTCAAACGCTGATGCGTATATTATCTTCAGACTGATAGACTTTAAGAGCACACGTTCCTATAGAGCAAAATTTTCAATTTTTCATAAAACAAATAATTTTAATTACAAAGTGTAGAAAAGTTTTCTTATAAAGCATTAGTGACTCAAGAATGTTTTATTAAATAGGACTCACAAAACTTGGTATCTATAAAATTTTGTAGTTCATCAGATCAATTCAAATGGGAAATCTAGTTTTGCATAATGATGGGTTTGGAAGTTATTGCAAAACACACCAGAAGTTTTAACGCACATTTTAATTTCGATTCATGTTAAATTTAAAAAAATAGCTCCGATGGGGCATTTCGTTATTTTAAGATATATGCGATAACTTTTATAGCTATAAGTCAAACGTTTTGATCTGCAGTGCCCGAACATCAATACTTTTATCTTTACCATTTATCTTTACTGTATATATTCGAATGAAAAGTACGTTTATAAAAAAAAAATTCCGATGATCCATTGGGTTAAGCGGAACTGAATTCATAGAATACAAGATACCACTTGACCCCTGCATTCATTCTATTGAGTTAGCATCTCCTTCCCTACGAAATATTTCGCAGGAAGATATTTTTTACAAAAGAAATGAAAGGTTTTGATCTATAAAATGGGAAAATAGAATCCATTTGAATCCAAATAATAGTAATTTACAGAGTAGAAAATAAGAAAACATATGCCTGAATAAATTAAAAAAGTTGCTACATTTGAATTTTTGAATCTCGCCTGTTATAAATTTTTCCACAAATAGAACAACTTTAATTATCATTGTATTCACTTGTCCCACTCTGCTTCTAATTACTGAATGAATATGAAATATTTGTTGTTCATTTTGAAAGTTGAATGTATATTGATATAAACAATGTATTCATATATTTTACCACTTCACTCCTAAAATTATATAACAAGGCAAGTTTCAGTGTTTTCTTATGATCATTCTTTTATTTATAGGATATGGATGTCATGAATGATATAATAAATGACGTAAATGCTCTGTGGCTGATTGTGAAAAACGTAAGTAAAAACTATCTTCGATAGGCTTGTGACGTCTAATTTCCTATGAAAGCTTTTATATTTTGTGCTTTACTTCCCTGCCGGCAATTTAAAGCAATTTTACTGATATATATTTAGCTCTCATTTTAGAAAATTGTTTATACATTTGCTATGATTTTAAGTTATTTCGTTGTGTCTTGTGTTTATGTACCTTATATTCATTTTGAGTGCAACGACTTTTTCTAAAAAATGACATTTCGTATGTTAACAACTTTGAAGCAACTTAAAATTAAAAATTGATTTAATGTGATATTATACAAAAAAAATTTAGGTTAAAATAAAATTGCCTGTATGAATTTGATTTTTTTTTTTGCAAAAAAGACTATAAAGAGAATAGGAGAAATTTCTTGAAGCCCCCTCTGCTTTTTTAAATACATTTTCTAAGCCATCTTCTTATACAGAATATCTATTCGATGAAAACTAAATATTATTAAAAAAATACTTCTACGGAAGATATTTTGCACAATCGTATTACATAAAGGCATAAACAGAGCTTTGGGAAAGCAGATTTGTTGATTATCAATATCCATGCCGCTTTGCTGTAGAATAAATTTTTCTACTCTTTTTAACAGGTTTTAATCCATACTTTCATCCCTGTTCGGAAAGGGATGTGGCACTAAATTTATTTTTCGAGAAACTGATAAACTGAAAAGAGCCATTCGGGATCCATTTTCAAGAATCAAAAATACTTTATCTGTATTTTCATAAAACTGCACAATTTTAATATTCGTGAAGGTTCTGCAAATATATTTCATTTAATTATTTTATGTTCGGAAAGCCTTGAACGATTTGGGATCGATTTTGATATAAATTTATAGCTTATTTAAAATTCTTGTTCAGTTATTGTATGAAAAGCTCTCACCAATTCAGAAAGCTTTAGAGTTTGTTAAAAGACTACAAACGGAGCACAATTTCAATGGTTATTTGAAGAATCCAGCAAAAATTCGAGAAACTGCGCCGAAAAGTGGCTTTGCTTCAATATAATGTGCGACACCTGCAGTTTCTACATTTTAGTTTATAAAGGATGGAAGCAGTGAACAGAATGGCTGTTGAAACGCCAGACATCCCAGTTTAAACGAATAATTCCAATTTTTAATCCTCCCTCCCGACCTCTTGAAAAAAATTTCTCGTTTGAGAACAAATTTCGAACCACACAAATGTATTATCGAGTTTTATCCAAGAAAAAAAAAAAACTGTAGATTCCAAGTTTAATATTCTTTAGGGAATATTTCCATCAATAATATGTCATTCAACCTTAAAAAGCGTGAAGACCTAATGCACGAAAATCCAAGAGTCATTTCAGAACTTTTGTTTTTCCACATACTTCAAACAAGAGTTGGGATCGGCTTGTCCTCCTATCAATTTCTTTTCTTTTATGCTTAAATAATCTATAATTAAAAATGTGAATTGATCTCGTTCTAAAATGTTGTGAAATTGAAAATTGGACCTGATATTGTGAGTCTTAAATAGACGAATTACATTAGTGAACTGCTTAGGATTAAAACCATTTGAAGAAAAGCCTGAAGTTTATAATAAATTTTAGCATCTTTTTAATGAAAAAATAAAGGCGCGTAATCTTCCATTATTGGTGCAACCTCCAATTTCAGGCAAAAATAAACCATTTTTACACCCGGGATAATCAATATGCATAGAATTATAATGATTTTTTATTATGTTTAGGCATCGAATTGACTCCAAAATATTTAAAGTAGACGATCTTTTAAAAAAAACAACTTTATAATAGAAGGTTTCGCAACGAACATACAGTCTTCATTCTCTTTATGAAAAAAAATATATATCGAAATTTTCATTATTTCAAAGTTGTGGAAAAAATTTGCAGCACACATTGAAAAGGAACCTACAACTAATTATCTTAATTATATTGATGCAGCATTGTTTTGTCAAAAAATGAGTTATTTCGTTTTCGTGAATTTTTATTAACTTATTTTAAATAACGATTATTAGAAACTCAAATGAAATATAAAAGTCAATTAAAAATATTTTTAAATTCTTCAAATATTTTATTCATGCATTCTTTTATATAGAATAGCAGTAATTTTAAATTTTAGCTTTGAATAAAATAGGACTAAAACGTTTGTAAAATAAGTCCAATTATATGGAATATAGTATAAACATTGCAGAAAAATTGAGCTTAAATAATTATAGATGAATTTAAAGTTGTAGCATAGCTTGCGATGAATAAAAAATAAAAAACAATCCTTATTTTTCATTTAAAATTTGTATTTGTATTATAAAATGAATAACTTTTCTTTGCATCCTCTTCAAATAATCTTGATTTATAAAAATTACTCATTTCTTCCACAGATGAACCGATCAGGACCTGAAATAAGCATGGCACTGTTCAAGAGGGTGATGAGTCAGTTCCTGGGGGACCTCAAGTATCCAGATTTCGTGATAGAAAGGGGCCCGCACGACCTTGAAGCGCCAGATTTGAGTGACGCTAATAAAGATCGAATCTTGCAAATATTTCGAATGGCGCAGAGGCTGGCAGATTTCCAGGAAAGAGTGACGGTCAAAGATAAAGATGTGAAATTTGCCGTTCAGCAATTGATTCAATGAATATTAAACGGGAGGACATGACTCTGTGCTGAGTCAAAAGACTTCGAGATAAAGAATAAGCTGCCTGAAACCGCATTCGAAAAAAGTCCCCAGAAATTGAAACACAAGAGAAATAAAAAGATTCAATAGTAGTTGAATCCATAAACACAGAGTAAGTTGAAAAAATCCACATAATAGCTTGAAATGCATAAATGCTTAAATTAATTCCTTGCTTGTTCAAATGCCTGCTAAAAATGCTCTTCTTAACTTGACCTTTAATAGAAAAAAATTGTATCAAAATGAAGCTGGTTTTTTTTTTGTTTCATTAAAAAAAACTGTTGAGTGGGGCAACTATATAACTAATAGCGCCCCCCCCGATCAAACGTCCCATTTAAATGTTATTAAATGCGATAAATATTCTATTTCATCACGAAAAAAAAATGAAAAATATTTCTCCTCTACCCAAAGTCGCATTATGTAAACCAATAAAAAATATCATGCGAACTAGAGATAAATGACCCAATTCTTCAAATTCAGTTAACTGAAATGGGTTCAACTTAATCTCTTTTCAAAAGAAGAATGATTCCTTTTTTTAAAAAAAACATTTGCCTTTAAAGTATTGCAAATAGGTCTTTAGATTCGTATTAAATATACTTTTTTCAAAAAAGATGAAAAGGATATTCTTTCTTTAGTGCTGTTTAAACCAAAATTTCTTGACACTTTATAGAAAAATTCCTCAAAGAAATATCTTAGTTATTCATAAAAATATTTATAAGTGGCGTTCTGTATGGTTATTGGAGCGTCCCAGTTCAACCATCCCGTTGAACTGTTGTTCTTGATTTTTTTAAAATTTCTAATGCATCATAAAATAATATATACATATATTCCTACTCTACGGAGCTTCATATTATGACACACAATCAAAACTTTCATGAAAATTAGATGCAAATGAGCTTCTTTCTTCAATTTCCAGTTATTTTAATATTCAATTCAGTATCTTGAGAGAAGAAAAAGGATTCCTATATTTTTCTAAAAGAGTCATATCTTTAAATTATTGCAAATGACTCTAGTTCCATATTAAATTCATTCTGTACATAAAAAAAAATTCTTTATAATTGGCGCCATTACATTCTTTCTATTGCGTCAAAGTTCAACCATCTCGTTGAATTGTTGATCTTGAATTTAATTCTGATTCATCACAAAATAAATTAAAAAAATATTCTACCCCTATCCAAAACCACATTATGCAAAGAAATTAAAACCCTGCTACGAAGTACGGACAAATGGGCATCTTTCCGCAGTTGCCTGTTATCTTAATGGAATTCAATTCAGTCTCTTCTGAAAAGAAACATCATTCTTTTTTGTTTCTAAGCTTTTCATGTCAATAAAATATTGGAAATGAAACTAAATGACATTACAATTGGAAATGGGACATTAAATTCACTTATTTCAAAACACATGGAATGAATATTCTTTTACTGGTCTTACTTCTGTCTTCTGTCTTAATAGCAATTACTTGTATTTTAATGGCAAAAAGCCTCAATATGAAACTGACTTTTGTTGTTCGTAAATATATTTCTGTGTAAGTGGTGCATTTGCAGAATTATTAGAGCACCCAAGTCCAAACCTCCTGTTGAAATGCTATTATTGAAATTGTAAAAATTCAAATTCATATCAATATATATATATATATATATATATATCCCTCCTCTCAGCAACTAATCACTCTGCAAAAAAATAAAAATTCTAATGTTAATTAGACACTAAATGAGTCACTTTATTCAAATTTTTTAACAGAATTATGATTGATTCAATATCTTCAGAGAAGAAAAAAATATTCTTTCTACTTTCTAAAAAATTCATGCCTATAAATTTTGGAAATGGGGCACCAACTCCGCATTAAAATCAATATTTTCAAAACAGCTGGCGTAAAATGTTTTTACTAGTACAATTGAAACCTTGATTTCTTCTCACTTTATGGGAAAAACGCCTCAAAATAAAATTGCATTCTCTTGTATATATAAAAAAAATCCTCCATAAGTGGCGCACCTCCATATTCACTGCTCCGTCCCATTTCAACCATCCCGTTGAATCGTTTTTTTTTTTAAATTTGTTAATTCTGATTCACTATAAGATAAATTAAATATATTGTTACTCTCCCAAAGACGTATTATGGAAACTAAAAAATTCTCTTATGCTATCTACACACAAATGGGCCTCTGTCTTCACTTTCCAGTTATGGTAATTGTGTCAAATTCGGTCTCTTTAGAAAAAATGGTGTTTTCTTCAGTGCAAATCATTAAAAATGAATCTTTAGCTCCACATTTAGTTCACTCTTCTCTAAAGAAAAGGTATGAAATAATTTTTACTGGTTCTATTGAAAGCATAATTTCTTCTCTCTGTATGGAGAATCATCTCAAAATAAAATAATTTAAGTTGTACATAAAAAAAAAATCCTCCATAAATGGCGCAACTCCATACTGACTCCTGCGCCTAATTCAACCCTCCAGTTGAATTGTTTTTTTTTAATATTATTTCTAATTCATCGCAAAATAAATCTAAAAATATTTCCTCTCTAGACAAATCTGTATTATGTAAACGAATAAAAAAATCTCCTGAGAACTAAAGACAAATGATCCGCATTCTTCAATTTCTGGTTTACTTAAATGGGTTCAATTTAGTCTCTTATGAAAAGTAAAAGAATTTTTTATCTTTAAAAAAAGATCTTGTCTTTAAATTATTGCAAGAAGCTCTTATCTTTATATTGAATTCTTTAATTTCGAACGAAAAGAAGGAAATGGTTTTTACTGTTGCTGTTGAAACCTTGAAAAAACAGCCCGTACTTCAATTTGTTTTTTATATTAGAAATATTTTTAAATAAGTGGCGCAACTGTAATTTTCCAAACGTCCCGGTTCAACTATTCAGTTGAACTGTCGATATTCAATGCTAACGAGTAAAAAAAAAACTCTTTATTTGCAAAATACATGGAAAATGCCTCCTTCGAATAATATAGCTACTCGTAGTAAAAAAAAAATATCTTGAAAATCAGCTGCAATTGGGTCTTGTCAAAAATATGTTATCAGTTCATTGAATAGAATGGTTCTGTTTCTAATGTGAGCAATAATGTTTCACAATGAACGAAATTGCTTCATCAAATAAATATTGCGTAAAGGGCTCTTAATCCAATATTTTTACATTCTGTTGAACATATGTTGCCGTTGTTCCTCTAAAATCTCAACCATAGGTTGAAATTCTTAAGCATTAGATAAAAAAATCTCCGTACCTCAATTTCTTTTCTACTTTTGAAATATTTTCGAAAATAGTGGCACAACATTATAACTTTCAAAGCGTCCCATTTCAACTATTCAGTTGAAGAGTTGTTGTTAAATGCTATTGATTAAAAAAACTAAATCTTGAAAAAATTCGTTCAAAATTGCTCCTTCAAACAAAGTCGATTTGAATAAAAAATAAAACTGTCTTGAAAATTGGCTGCATTTGAATCTCATTAAAAATTGTTTTTCAGCATATCGAATAGCCTTGTGCTATTTCTAAAGTGAGCTGAAACATATTTATTTTCATTAAGCAGATTGCCTAATTTATATAAATATTGCTAAAAGGGCTCCTTATCCAATTTGTTTTCAGTCTGTTGAACAGATGTAACAATGGTTCCTGTAAATGCTCAGCCATGCGAGGAAATTCTGCATTAAAAAAACCATTTATTACTTCAATTTGTTTTCTTCATCAGAAATACTTCCTGAATAAGTGGCGCAATGTTGAATTTTTCAAAGCGTCCCGGTTTAACTGTTCAGTTGAACTGTAGATATTCAATGATATTGATTAAAAAAATACTAATTCTTAAAAAAATTCGTGGGAAATGCCTCCTTCAAACAAAATCCTTTTAAATAATAAAAAAATGGACTGCAAAATCAGCTGCTCTTGGGTCTCAATAAAAATATTTTTCAGCTTACCGAATAGCCTTGTGCTATTTTTTAAGTGGGCTATAATATATTTTTTCATCAAAGAGATTGCCCTATTTATATAAATATTACTAAAAGGGCTCCTTATCCAATGTATTTTCAAGCTGTTGAACAGATGTAACAATGGTTCCTCTAAAAGCACAGCTATGCAAAGAAATTTTTCTGCATTTAAAAACAACAACAACATAACTTCACTTTGTTTTCTGCATCAGAAATTCTTTCTGAATAAGTGGTGCAATGTAGAATTATTCAAAGGTTACCGGTTCAACTATTCAGTTGAACAGTCCATTTCATTGCTATTGAATAAAAAAATACATCTTGAAAAAAAACGTGTAAAATGCCACCTTCAAAAATTTCGCTTCAAATTAAAAAAAAAATGTTCTCACATTCAGCTGCACTTGGGTTCACTTAAAATATTTTTCATCTTACGGAACAGTCTAGTGCTTTTTCTAAAGTGAGCTATTACATTTTTTTCTCATCAAAGAGATTGCCTCATTTATATAAATATTGCTAAAAGGGCTCCTTAAACAATTTTTTTCAGTTTTTTCAACATATGTAACAATGGTTCCACTAAAAGCTCAGCCAATCGAGGATATTCTTCTGCATTTAAAAAACCAAACCTTACATCGTTTTGTTATCTGCATCAGAAATACTTTCTGAATAAGTGGCGAAATGTAGGATTTTACCAAGCGTCCCGGTTCCACTGTTCTGTTGAACTGTTGATATCAAATGCTATTGATTAAAAAAAAACTAATTCTTGAAAATATTCGTGAAAAATTCCTCCTTCAAAAAATCGCTTCGAATAAAAAAAAAACTGTCCTGAAAAGCGGTTGTAT
This sequence comes from Argiope argentata, assembly GCA_026289955.1. Classification (NCBI taxonomy): domain Eukaryota; kingdom Metazoa; phylum Arthropoda; class Arachnida; order Araneae; family Araneidae; genus Argiope; species Argiope argentata. The sequence goes on from JAOUZG010044544.1 coordinate 16,974, forward strand.
TTGGGTCTACTTAAAAATATTTTTTCAGCTTATGGAGTAGCCTTGTGCTATTTCTAAAGTGAGCTATATATTTTTTAAATTATAGATTGCCTCTTTATATAAATATTTCAAAAATATCTTTTTTATCGTAATTGTTTGCTGTCTGTTGCACAATGCTTAATTAAAGTCTTAGAAAAACGTGAATTACTTCCGTATTTATAAATACATTTTTACTTTTTTTCTCTTTTTAAAAAACTCTGCTTTAAAAATATTTTTTTTCCATAATTGATGCAACGTTGTTGATTTAAACTCTCCTGCATCAGCAATTTGTTGAACTGTCCATTTCCAATGCTGTCAATAAAAAAAAAAACACATTCTTCTCAAAATATTTCGAAAATGCCATCTTTAAACAAAATCGCGTGACGTAGTTTTGGAATTCCCCTTGAAAATCAGTTGCAACTGAGTTGGGATCAACGAAATTTTTGCTTGGCTATTGCGCTAATTAACACCATAGAAACAATGAAAGTTTCTTTACAATAATTATTTGATACAATAAAAGGATTGCTAATTTTAGCTACTGCAATAGCATAGAATTGCACTGTCCAAATGCTCAACTAATTTTAGAATTGTGAACATATTCTTCCCAAATGTGTTTAACACATACATTGAAACGAAATCGAGAATATCGAAGAATATTTTTGTAGAACTTTTCCCACTTTTCTGGTATGCTAAAAGAACTTTTATTCCAATCTATAAATCATGTTCTTCTATTTTATTTTTTTCATGAAATATTTATCTTTGAAGTATTATAAATTGTTTATATTCGAAAAAAATAATCAACTCTGTCCATTGCTTGATGCATAATCTCCCCTGATAGTATATGCAGATGTGACCACCTTCGAAGGTTTAATATTTTATTCTTTGGAACTTCTTTTTGGAATGCTTTAACCCATGAGATTTTTACAGTTGGATTTGTAAGCAATATACCTAAAATTTCTCTTCCTACTACGTTTGTAGTCTTTGGATTTAAAGATGCAATGATCAACATGTATTTTAAAAGTGTTGTTGTTTGCAAACGAAGATGCCTATTTTACTATTTCATGTGGTGCAGCGAGTTCAACTTAAAAAACTGTATTATTGTCATTCAATTTGGCAGACCATTGGTGGAACCAGCAATCATATATCAGGACACTAAACGCAATTCCATGCTCTGTTTTTGAGCCATCTGGGATGATATTTATATTGTTCATTTGAAATATATTTATTTCTTTTTCGAATGAGATTTGGGTGGGATTGACACGTTGTGAGGGGTTATTTCACCAGCTTGTTGCTTTCTTCTCTAGATCTACTGGTGGAATCTCTGTTATGCTGTGCGCAAGAGGAATTATTAAGCGATATATTGATGTTAATCTGGTTTGAAACTATAATTTCAAGTATGGGGGAGGGATGCCGAGAATGGTTTGTAGAGCTGATGATGGAGTTGTGCGATCTTCACCAGAAATATAGAGAAGAATGGTCTTTGAATGGAGATGAGTTTCCTCTTCATTCTGCATTTTGGGTTAGACACGACGTTGAGGAGCCATGGACAAGCATTCTTCCAACCACTGTCTGAGAGAACTTTTCTGTGTTTCTGAGAGATTCACCTGGTGCGGCCAGCGATTCTTTTGAAACTGTTGCATTTTAAGGGCCTTTTCTCTTTGTCCTATATTTTCCAGCCAGTTTAATTGGTCATCAACATGGATTCTTAGATATTTAAAAGATTTAGTTCTCCTTAAGATGTCCCATTCCAAGTGATTCTGGGCCCTTTACTGAACAAAATGTTTTGTTTTTAACGTGGAGATGGTTAGTTGATTATTAGAGCACCAGGCGTTTAATTTGGCTATTTCAAGTTGAGTTTCTCTTTGAAGGCTATTTTTTGTGTTCGATTCGATAAGTAGTACAAAATCATCTGCAAAAGTTGGATATGAACATTTTCTGGCCATATCTGCTTGGAAATTTCGCTGGATACGAGATTCCACAGAACCGGACCACTGCGTGCTCTCCGAGGAGAGCCTTGTTTCTTATCTTTCATAACTCTGCCTTCTGGAGTCTTGTACAAACAAACGATTGTTTCTTCATTGTATTAGATTGCCGATACCATTACGGGTTCGAATTCCCTATCATTTTCGATTATGATAATCTTATGCAAATAGATTTTAGTCTTTTAACTGTGTAGACAATATATTCAAATAATTACGACTTCTTGTAAATCTGTGACGGTAAGAAAATATATTTTCTTTTCCAAACACTATTAATCTTGTTGATGTATTTTGTAAATGAAGATCTATGCCAATTTCTGGTTTTTCTCAATTTAAAAAGTTTGTACATCGTTCTTATGTGAAATATTCAAAAAAAATCTAAAATGGTATTTTTATTGCTTCAAATTTCTATTTCTGATTATCAATTTCACATTTATTCATGCATTATCAATCGATATTTCAATAGTATTTGATCAGTAACCAATATCTTCACAGCGAATAGATAATATCAATCTATAACGAAAATTCAACTTCAAATATAAAATGAATTGTATTCATTCCTTATAACTTCGGACATTCAAATCGATGAAATCAAATTATTTTAAATGACCGAGTTTCTCTTAAACAAAGGAAAATATTCGCTCACCTTTCTAGTTACTGATTCCTTTCGATCTTCATAGCTGCTTTTCCATCATATCAGGCCCCAAGTTGGGCGCCAAATTGTTCGTTGGTAATCAATTTAAAGGGCTTGATCTGTCTTTTTTTATTATTTAATAAACATAAAGAGGCAACATATGAAGACTTCACAAAAAATAACACAAAATATGTCCGTCTTTTTTTTAACGGTTCGAACAAGTACTCAAAATATAAATGTTAACTTCAGTTTAGGTTTTTCAGTTATTTCCCTGACTTTGCAATATTTATGGCAGATTTGAAGTTTTAAATGGGCTCAGCAACACTTAAAAAATACCTACTTTAAACGTAGTTGCCTCGCATAATAATGAAATCTCGTGTGAAAATCAGGTGCATTTGGGTACTATTTAACAAAATTTTTGCTTTCTTCTTGTGCTAATATACAAAATAGAAACAACGCGAGTTTCTTTATATTATAAGGATTTTATATAATATAGAATGACCATTTTTAGCTTCTGGAATAGCTTAGTTTTTGGATCCTAATGGCCAACTAATATATAAATTTCTGAAGATATTCTTCCCAATTTTTTTAGCAAATACATTGAAACGGCACTGGGAATATGAAAGAGTATTTTTTGTAGAACTTTTCCCACTTTTCTGGCATGCTAACAAAATAATTTTAGTCGAATCTATAAATGCTATTCTTCTAGTATTTTATTCTTTCATTTCTTTTTTATACTTTTGAAATATAATTTTAGCTTTTAAGCATTATATATTATTTATATTTAAAGAGAAATTCATTTTGTTTATCCATTGTTCCACACATAATCTTCCTGGATGGTATATGCAGATTTGGCCACATTCCAAGGTTTAATATTTTATTCTTTGGAACTTCTTTTTTAAGGAATTCAATTATACTTATATGTAGAACATCTTGAAAAGGTGTTTCATTTCTCCCTTTTCTGTTCATAAATTAAATTTTGAGCTAGCGTCTTCATACAAGAGTGGCGGCGGGATAGTCAAGACTTAAACGTCATAAAAAAACGATTATTTTTCCTGTTCTGTCAACTGTAGAGTTTTAAACAAGTTTAGTTGTGTATTCCTAAATTGGAAAATGCTTTAAATAAAATCACGAATATATTAGAAATGTCTAACTTTCATGCTTAGCAAATTTCGAAAAAAAAAGTATCTTGCAAAATAAAATTCCTTATCTCTTCCAGAAAAAAAATAATACGACTACATAGAAATTAAAACATTCAACTTTACCGACGAGATATCTCGTTTTCCAGATACTTCTCTTTACAAACTTCTGCGGGCTATAATTTGTCCATTTTGCCATATCAGATTACGTAGAATTAGTACAGTAATTTAGTAGATTAGTAGTTTAGTTTTAGTAATTAGTATTAGATTAATAGGTTATGTTTAGTAGTTAGATAACTAGTATTAGATGAGTAGATTATATTTAGTATTGGATTAGCGTTAGATTTAGTAATTATATGGCGCATAAATAGTATTGAATTTGTTAAATACTTGAAATATTGTTTGGAGTTTTATGCATTTTTTTAATGAATGAATTTAAGCATCGTTGAAGAAACATTTAGAAACACAAATGAATTTCAGATAATGTATTTTCTGAAAATTACTCCAAATTGCATGTTAGTTAAAACGGAATATACGGCATTTTTTAGGAAGAAAAAGTAGCCAATGGCAATTTTCGTTTATTTTAATATTATCCATGACGCCACTCTGTTTTTGAATCCTGAAGCATATTCGGATCTTTAAAAAATGGGATTTATCATCTGTAGATGTTGGCTATTGTTTTTACCTTTAAAATATCTATAGACATTATTTGCAGAATGGTGCAATAAATATACTTAATGAAAACATAATGCTTTTTTCTTTCTTTGTATTGAGAATCATAATTCAAGAGTGATTTGAAATGAAAGCAATTCTAAGCGAATAAGGTGTCTTTTAGACAACCTAAAAATCGTCGTCCTTGTCAAAACTTAATTATTTGTCAATATTGCTATTGCTTTACGAAGTGGATAAATATATTTTGGATTTTTTTTCTGAATCCTCCTGGGGAAAAACATTGATTAGTTTGCTTTCCTTACATCTGATAATATTATATTATGAAGGCGAATGTGAAACTCACCAGTGGATATATGGTGTAGAGAAGTAAAAGCTTTGTTAACAAGTTGTCTTCACTAAGGCGTAAAACATTGTTCTACAATTCCATTTCATCAGACCTGATAACTTGAACCTAGTACGGTGCCAATTTCATTGGGTCTTTTGCTGTAACTATGCTTTTTTAAAATTATTTTCAATTGATTGTTTAAAAAAGGTCATGCATCTGATATAAAAACGTCACTCAGAAAATTCCGAATTTCTTCTCTATAGTCTAAGCTCGAAATTTTTTCGCAATTACCATCGCAATTCTAATATGGAAATCAATGAAAAAATTCCTATTTTCACGTTTTTCCAAGCATTTCCGAAAATTCTGCAAATGGTTATGTGGACAGTAACTGCTGTCTCACGCGATTTCGTTTAAAGCCTTGACTTTCTAATTTTGAAAATAAGATAATCTTGAATCGCATTTATATTCATTTTGCTGCTCTATTCCAAAATCCTGTTATCTCTGTTTATTTCCAATTTTTATTTCTTATTTATGATAAATTTCGGCAAGAAACAAGTGATAAAGTGTTTGAATTTCAGTTATTTTCCACTTCAGATAAGGAAAAGGATTCTGCTTCATTTAATATTCTTGAACAAAGTTTTAATTCTGCACTGCATCTTCTATATTGAGTATTAAAAAAATTCATTAGCTACAATTTCAATCGCATCATTTTCTTTGTAATTTCAAAAAAAAAAATATTCCTTTGTCTGTTGACTAGTAAAAAAGTGAAATATTTCTTTCGAGAATCAGTTCTTTGTGACTGGTTACTACCTTAAGTTTTTGAAGAAAGCTTTAAGAAAATTTAAGCCTAATGTCGATGCTATGCGAGCCACTACATAACTTGTTTGGGATTTGCAGGCCGTGTTCTGTGAATCTTGAATATTTTTCTAAAGAATTAATTTGCTTATATTTTTATTCTTCGGATTGAAAATGATTAACTTTTAATTCCAAAGATCGCCAGTTTCTTTTTCGAATTGTTTTAACAGTTCTTTTTTTTTTTATTCAGCTGCAAGGCATTTTGTTTTTTTCTCCTCTGTTATGGAGGACGGAAAACAATTTTTAGCCCATCTATCTTGCATCGGAACGACACAACAAACATGTTCGTTTTTCCAATCTACAGAAATTTAGGAGATATCTGAATCAAAAAATATTTTTATATAATAGTTTCTGCTTAATGATACATCATCAAAATTGGTTGAAGGAAAACTACCATAAATGAAATACAATGTTTTTTTTCTCCAAATTAATCTTTTCGAATATATTAGGGAACGTGAAAGAATCAAATTATGATAAAGATATTCAATTTTTACAAGAATTTTTGTTATTAATTCAAATTCCCATTTTATCAGGATCATTAGTATCTTATTCAAGAAATTGAATATTATGACTGATCTACTTTTTCAGCCATTCATGGGAGAAGTGATATTGTTTCATTTATTGATGAATTCATATATGGATTTTTTGCAGCTGACTCCATCGTATAATTTTGATTACTTTTTGAAGTAAAAAACATATTTTATTTAAGTTTTATTTTCTTCACATAGAACACGAGTGTATGAACAAAAATAAATCTTAGTTTTCTGGAACTCGCATAGTTTCTGCCTGGTTCACCCCTCGCACTTGAAGCTCCATATGTGTGGCGACCACTAATGCACACATTCTGATGGTAATAGAAGTTTCCTGTGGTAACGAGAGAGAACAGTTTTATCATAACACGTCTATATTGTTGGATCTACTATCCGAAACGGATAAACTTTGTCACATAAATATCATTTCTTCTTCGACCTTTTTTTTCCCTTGGAAATGGAAAACTCAAGTCGAAAAGTACTTAAATAATAAAATTATTTTTAAAAAACACGGGAAATTTTTTTAAACTATTTGCTAAAATCCTTTGCAGCTTTGGTACAAAATGCATATTATAAATCTTCATATCATTGTTATTGATTATCTTATTAAGATAGCCTTTTTCAAATGGAGGCATTTTTTTAAAATTCTGTATTTAATCTCTGTCAATGGATTTGAAATAAATTCATGATTTTGTAAATCCGATGGAAAACGCTCAGCTGTAACAAGTATTTTTAGAGATTTTGGATGCAATTCAATCCTATAATATTTTCCAAATTTATTTCTTTTATTCTGGGTATGAAGATTCTTTTGGCAGTTTGTAAAGATATAAACTTTTGAAACTTATAATCAGTTTCAGTTTGCTATACTCAGGAAAATGCTGGAGAATTGGAATAATGTCCTAGAATGAAATCCTTCTGTTAAAATCTCGGCTATTGAAACATTCTAGATACTGCACGTACCTTGAAACATTTGTGGTTAAATTAAATTTTCTGTATCTTGAACCTGCTCACCAATTAATTACTCCCGAAAATTTGCCCGTGAAAGCAAATTTACCTTTTGATAAAAAAAAATCCTGGTCATTAATTTAAAATCTTTGTTTTCACTACTTTTAGAGAGTTGTTTCCAAATGATAAAACGGAAATGGATCAATGTGATAATAACTTACATATCGTAAAGAACTAAAATCATTTCTTTCAAATGTATTTCAGTGATAAAAGTATTCAAATACTAGCATTTTGATTCTCATTTGACGACAAACGAATTATAAAGAAATTTTTCTTGAAGATGAATTTTGTTAAAAGGATTGATTCTCATAGCAAATGATCAATGCAAAAATGTCTAAGTGATTGCTTATTTAAAGAGGGTCTTATACCGTTGTATAAGTTTCTTTCCTAAAAGTCAAAATGCTGAACTATTTAGATCTTCTAACCGGAAGATCAAGCTTAATTACCTTCGTGCAAAATTTCATTTTTGATTAACCAAAAAGGCAACACTGCTTCTAAATTATCTGCTAATAAATTTCGCTCTGCCCAAATTTTCACGTAAAGATGCATTTTCTGATTATTTTGAAGATTCATTAAACAAAAAATAATTTCCTATTGTGATATTTCTGTCTTTTCACTTCTAAACGTTACATATAAAACGTTCTCGGTTGAATATCTTGGTATTTTGGACATTTAGTATTTCTTAACAATGTAATCTTTCTTCATTTTTTTCTGAAATATTTTGAATATTAGTGCATCGAAGTTTCAACCGAAAAAAAGAAATACCTATATTCTACTTTCACATACCAGTGATGGTGCATTTTTGAATTTTTTTTTACGTGCAGATCTTAATTCTTGCATATTTTTTTATTTCGATTCTTCTTCAAATTGCAAATGTTTATCTGTATTCACCTTCGAAGAGCCGATAGTTATGCAAGTTCGCATTACAATTCTGGCAATCGTGCATAGTATTGCATGGTGTACGCACTTAGATTTGATAAATGATATCCAAAGTCTTCAAAATCATGGGAAAAAACTTGAGTTTTCATCCCTAAGAGTAAATTAACATTCTCGTTGCTTAATTTTTCCGCATTTTTTTAAACTTTTTATAAATTATTCATTTTGATCATGCGAAATGGGAAACCATTAGCTTGTTGCAGTATGGACGAGAATGACTCTTTCCCAAAATGAAAAGAAAAAAAACTAAGTAACGTTTTAGATGGATTTTCAGAATCATATTGACAAGCCAAGAAACACTGTGCCGTATCTAAATAAAAGTGGAAATATTCACCTGTTATAAGCAAGAAAAAAAAAGAATTCTTGTACACTTACTATCAAAGCACTGAAGAGATAAATGAAAAAACAGTTTTTAGATCCTAAAGATGAAGGATAAACCAGATAATTGTACTGGCATATGGCTCAAAATTATTCCTGGTATAACATTAGAAAAAATTCTTTCGTATGTTCTCCGCGATGATTAAAACTAAAATTGTATGTTACTACTTATATTTTTGTACATATTTTTGAAATTAAATGTTGTTTGAAGCTGTATTCCTGATTGCAATGTTAAATACTAGAATGAAAAATATTCCGTAAATGTTATTGTATACTAAATATTAATTCAGAGAGTAATAAATATAAATGAATGACTGTGTATATATTAATAATCATTTTTTGTATATAGATGTATGTTATAAATATTTCAGTATTTTATTTCTCTGTATATATGTATATTTTGTTCACAATTATAATTCTGTATATATGTATATTTTGTTCACAATTATAATTCTGTATATATGTATATTCAAAAATATAAGTCTGTATATATGTATATTTTGTTTGAATCTTCTAACCTGAAAGATTTATGTGAATAGATTTTTGTTAAATAAATGCTTTTTTGTTATGGAATCTTCTATTTATTTCGAGTTTTTTGTTTTATTATTTTAAGATGAGTCATAATTTTTCTGTGTTTTCAGACTTTTTTTCATTGATAAATTTAATAGCTTTTGATTGTTTCACTTGAAATGGTAAAGTATAATTTCTATTCTAGATTGAATTAACAAAATTTCTTTTGCAATTAATTTTTTTACAGACTGAAATTCATATAAAATAGATTTCAAACCACTTTAATCTTATGACTGATTTAATTTGGGTTGTTTATGGAATTTAAAATTCTTGAATAAAAGAATTGTCTGAATTTTCCTCTTGAAATAATTAAAAAAAATTTAAAGTAACGTTATATGTATAAAGTTTTAATCATTTTTATAATATTAAAATCAAATTTATAAAAATTTAAAAAATACATTTAATTTTCTTGAGATGCTTCCAACACAAGGATACTTGAAATATCACATATGAAATTTCGATGTTTTTAATATAAATGTTTGTTAAAAATAATTTAATATTAATTGTAAAAATTAATTATTTAATAAATGTTCTAATAATGTTTGCAGACTAGATTTGAAACACGGCTTACAAAAAAAAAAACGAATTGTAACCGAATCAGTGAAAATGGATTTACTTAATTTTGTGCATTGTCTGTTCTAGTTTATTAAATGCTATTTATTAATTCTACCACATTTAAATTAGATAGTTTAAGAAAAAATTAAGCAATTTTTTTCAATTAATTTTTTCAATGAGTTTTATTGCAAAAATAAGTTTCAGATGAATAATTTTTGCAAAAAATGCAGTTTAGAATTTCGTGAATTGTGGATAAATTAAATGTTTTTTTTCATGTGTGCTATCTTTACTATATAATTGATAGGATATCTGAAAGATAAAATCGAGATTCTTCATTAAAATATTAGCATTTCACGCCTTTAATTTGGATTAAAGTCGCGGATTTTCAAATTGCTTAGAGTAGCACGGTTTTGAGTATTAAATTACTTTTGACATTTTATGGTGAAATTTGTTTGATAGTAATTTAATTTGATACATATTTTAATTTTGATATTCCTTATATATATATATATATATATGAGACTATTATATTTTAGAATCCCTTTGATATTTAAAAAAAATCTACATTCAGTATAAAATCTCTTCCCTATCCAAATTTTATTACTTCAGTATAAAACTAGGTTGGACATAAAAATAAGCAATATTAAATTGTTCATTCCTAATTTATATATATACATATATATGATCATAATTGGGTTAAATTGAATTGTTTCGAAAAGTTAATCTACATCTTTTTACCCTTCTGTAAATGTTTTAAACTATTCAAAATTTTAAAAAAATCAACAAAGCGTGAAAAGGATGCACCGTTCTGAATGATGCCAAAGCCAAAGGGAAACCACTCTACCGCAAACGGTTAAAGGTAAAACATAAATAAGACAATAGATGTCGCCACAAACAAAACATATACTTAATGATCATTCATGAAATTCTGCTTTCCATCAGCCAAATAAAAGATGCAAAACCTGCTTTTATTCTTCTGGCGTGGTTCATGAATAGTTTTTTTTAAATAAATTTTTATTCATTGAAGTAGATTGGAAGAATCCACGTTTTTAGAGGGCACAATGTTTGTAGAAAAAAGGACCATTTTTCTTCGTGACTCTACTGAAATGCGTAATGGTTATAAAAATCGATAGATGTGAATTGGCAGTTTAGATGCGATCGTAAGTTATATAACAATGCTTCGCATTTCGTTTCAAATATTCGACAGCAAACCATTGTTCGAAATGAAAGTGATACAAAAATTATTTCTTTTCGGGGAAAACACAGATTTAATTCAAAATTTATATTTAAAGACAACGTGTTATTATTAATAAATGGAAATCTATAGGAATCCCTAAAATACGAAATTTCTTAGTCAAATGTTATTTTCGAATAATCTCCGAATTTCCATTAAACCCAAATTATAGAATGAATTGCTTTAATTTCTAAGATTTAATTTCTTTAAATTTTGTTAAAGTATTAAAATTAGGTTTCAATTATTTTATCCAGAACGCTCATAACGCAAGTCAAACAACCAATTTTTAAATTATATTTCGAGAGCTGGGAATAGTTCATCCATTTAGCATTAGGAAATTCATTGTATTTATATTGGGTGCCCATTAAGTATTTGCTTTTTTAAATTAATTAATTCTTCAAAAGGAATATAAAATGCAATCAACATGTTTCTTGAAATCATTCAATGTTAAAAGCAGAAGTTTCAATGACAAATTCAAAATTGCAAATTACACTTCATTTGCTGCACATAAAATGTATATTTTAAGAAATTGTTACGACAATTGATTTAAAATGTAGCTTCTAAGATGCACAAATAACATCAAATACAAATTAGGAAATTTTTAATTGCCTTTAGTGTCGTTTTAGAAAAAAATAATAGAGCTTATCTCCAAAATTATATTCTGAAAAATACAAGTTTTCATTATACTCTCTTAAATCGTATCAGAGATTAGCAAAGAAAGAGTTTTGATTCCAATTATTAAAGCTTGCCCCAGTAAATGTGTAAAATGTCAATGTAAAATATCTTGTACCGAAGAATTCTACAAGGCAAAAAAACCTTTATAAAGGGTTTTGTACTTAACCACTAAATTTGATTGTGTATATACCGCAGTGTCTCACAAACGCATGTAGCACGGTGATTAATGGTTTAAAATTCGCAAATTACCTTAAAAGTGTAATCATTTCTGGATATAAGTTAGAATAATGTTTCAAAAAGTTACTTTTTTCAGAACAAAAAAAATGCCCTTACAAGTTGTTCAATTTAGAGTAAAAATTAGACATCAATACGAATTTTTACGTCTTTGAAAAATAGCAAAGATCAGTTTTTCTTTTAATCTTCATAGCAGAACTGAAAATGACAATGATATTAGCAGGATTCACTTTAGCTCCTAAAATGTTTGTAGAAGGAAGAATTTAAATGTACCCAACAATTTGAATTAAATTATCTCTAAGTTAGGTGCTCTTAAATAGTTTCGGGGATCAAGAAATTTTGTAAAAATAAAATGTTTACATTTAGAATCTCTGAGTCTGAAGTTATAGCCAGTTACAAAACTGGTACTATTTTTATGAACTTCTCCTTTCCTTTTTATGTTACACAGTTTTTTTTTTCAGTTAATAGCTATCTGATTATTTTCATAACGACCAATTTCTTATTTCATAACGAAAAATATGTTTTCTCCAATAAATAATACAGAAAAAATTATTTTACATTTAAGTTTTTATGTTACATTTAAGTAACATTTTTTTTTTACATGTAGTAGATTTTTATGTTACATTTAAGCTTCAAAGCTGAAAACCCTTGATCTGGACAAATTTACTCCTATATTTCCTGAAAGGGTTTATGTTGCCTTCGTTGCCATTTGATTTATTACTGCCTTGTTTCTAGTATCGAGGTCAGAAAAGTCAAAAATGATGATTTCTAAATTATATTCTATTTTTCTATTGAATTTAATCCTAATACATGTATGAAGGATTTTTTTTTTATTATTTGGTACTTACATTACATAAAATGTTCATGTGTTAAATAAACAATCTTTGATTAACGCATCTACGAAAATTTGAAAAAAAAAAGCACTTATCTATACATATTCGCTTTTAAATTTCCGAACAATTTAATTTTTTAAAATAGCGATCTATGACAGCATTTATCGATTCACAAATATAACCCTTCTCATTCTTCATTATACTTTGTAGTTTAGCATACGAATGTTCTAATATACAATAACTCTAAGTCCAGAAGATGATAAGTTCTTTTACCGCATTTACATGTAATTTTCCAAGTGCGAATAAAAACTCAAAGTTTAAAATAGGATGCGTTTTTGGTGTATAAACGTTGTGTAATCAATTGTTGCTATTAATGCGCACGCGCAAGATCCGGAAATAAAAACTTTATTACCTTATTTAGGTTTCGGAATAAAAATATATTTTCGAAGAATACAATTTCAATTATTCGTAGTAACTGAAGAATCAGACTAGAATATTATTTACAAAATGAATTTAGAAACAAGAAAATAAAATGTAAAAATATTCATCCTCTCCAGAATTCGAACCAGCAATCTACAAAATGTCCTGAACTGAAATTACTCTCATTCTATCAGCTCACACATTCCCCTAGCGCCATCTACATTTAAGTTTCAAAGTTTGTTTGAATAACTCATAGAAGGATTTTTTTTTTTAATCTTAAAGTAAAACGCTATGATAGGAAACGATTTCAATGGATTCGCTATTTAAATGGATGTGAAACTTAAAAATTATATTATTTTTTTTATTATTTTACATAAAAAATAATTATGAAATATAACCAATGTATTTATTAGCTGTAACCTTAGAGTTTGCCTGAGGAATAATATAAAAAATAAATTACGCATGAAAAAAATTATGAAAATCTATTCTTCGTGTCGCAGATTCTCACTTCCAATCTTCAGAATGATGCGAAGTGGAATAACGCTTAATCCATCAGTTGACAAGATTTTATAGGGTCATCTATATTTTAAAAGATTTAATTTTAAAATGAAAGTTCATAGTTCAAATAGAAAAGAATTTTGATTTAAAAACTTAATGTTATGAATTGGTGAGATAGATGCACAGGCGTTAATAAGGAAATATAGTTTTTATAATAAATTAATTAGCAGTAAACTAAGAATTAATTTGTTTAATGTACAATTTGCAAAAAAAGTAATAGAAGCAAAAAAAAATGCATTCCTCATATCCCAGATTGGAATCCGCAATTGGCAAAGTCCTGTGAATTGCTGTGCATTTCAACCCATCAGGTCAAAACTGTATTGGAACCATCTATATTTAAGCTCCTAAGTTCGAATAAAATATCACATTTTAAAATAGGATACGATTATTAACATAATGTCATGAAATGGAGCGACCGTTTTGTATTGCGTAAGATTTGAAAATCTAAAATTGCATTAACCCATCGATGTTTTAAATTAAAAAAATTTTTTTTAACAATAACTATTTTAATAATCTGTTTTAACCAAAATAATAATACTGGACTATAATTTTAAAATAACCAAAAATATGTAGAGCCATTCGTTGTCTCTACATTTGAACATGCAATCTGCAGAATGCTCTGAACATCAATTCTTTTCAATACACTATAGTTTTTCTAGCGCCATCTACATCTAAGATTCTAAATTCAAATGGAAACCCTTAGTTTGAAATAAGATGTGTTTCTGTCTAAAAGCGTAATTCCACCGATATGAGCGATTGTTTTGCAAGTTTACAATGAAGAATTAAAAATTGCATTACCTTATTGAAACTTTGATCAAAAATATATTTTGTATGCATAACAATTTTAATTATTCTCATTAAACACAGAATTAGTGTGGAATTGAATTAAAAAACTAAGAAAAAATATTTTAAAAATTTTCTTTATCTCCCACATTCGAACCTGTGGTCTCCAAAATGGTCTGAAATGAAATTGTTTTGATGATGATGGCGTGTCCGCTTTTTACCGCGGAAAGAGGGGAGCAGTAGCTTCTGAGGGTATGAACCCCTGAGCACCCGAGGGCAGAAGTCTGACTTCTAGCTCATGTGAAGATGAAACACACACACATACGCTTGCACAGCCCCTTTTTACATGGGGGGCACATTCACACATCTCACAGATAGCACACAAAGGAACAACCATGCCCGAACAGGGACTCGAACCCGGGACCTCCAGAACACGAGGCAGACGCGCTACCTCTGTGCCAGCAAGCCGGCATGAAATTGTTTTAAATTTATTATATAAAAACTATCCTGGCGCCATCTACACTTCTCCTTTCAAATTAAATTAAAAAATAAGAATTTAAAATGGGATCCGTTCCAAGACTAAAGACATAATACTGTGATTTGTTGCAATTGATTTGCTTAAGCGAGACTTGCAATTAAATGTTGTACTGCCATAATGTTTTCAGCAAAAAAATTATTTTGAAAGTAACAATTTAATAATTTGTAGTAATATAAAGAATTAGATTACAATTTAATTTGCAAAATGCTTTTAATAATAAAAAATATATAAAATTATTCATAGTCCCCAAGATAGAAAATAGAAAGCCAAAGTTGTAATATCAGTAGAATAAGTGTTGAGAAAACGTAATAAAAATAAAATTAACGAATAAAAAAATAACGGTTACCAGATTTGAACTTAAGACCACCAACATTCAATGCCCCACTCTAAATAGCAGGTCACAGATCCGTCTTCTAAAATTCTTAATTCCTTTAAACAAGTTTTAAATGTGATGGAAATCTGGTTCTACATGTACAATGCTAAGTATACTAATGATCTCTGCGCATGAGAAGGACACTTAATATTCCAATATCATACTTAAATATTTTGTTATCTTCGTAGTAACATTTGAATAAGTATGGACTAATTTTTAAAAAAATTAAAATTAAATAAAAATATTCATTGCCTTCCGAACTCTAACTGAAGACGGCATTAAATGAACAAAAAATGTCCCTCAATGCATTGGGCCACGGATCCCACAAACAACACTGCAGTCTAAGATTCTTAATACTTTTAACCAAGTTCCTAATGGGATTGAAATCTAATTCTGCATGCACAATGCTAAACTTACAGATAATGTCTGCGCATGCGTAAGAGATCGGCACTTAAAATTTCAGTTATATAATATAAATATTTTGACATCAAAATTTATATTATAAAAGCATAAAAATTGGTTGACATCGTAGTAAAATGTGATTAATAATAAAGAAAATTTGGGGGAAAATATAAATAATGAATAAAAAAATTAATTACATTTTTTTTACAAATTTAAAACTCGAACTGAAAATAGCCTTAAACAAAGACAAATAAATTTGTCACTGCATTCATAAAGCTATGGATCCCTCGAACAACAAAGCGGTCTAAGATTATTAATTCCTTTAACCAAGTTGCAAATGGGATGTTAATCTGGTTTTAAAGGCACAATGCTAAGCATAGGTATAAGCTCCGAGCATGGGCAAGAAAGTCGCGATTTAAAATTTCATTTCAAATCAAAAATATTTTGACAAATTGATATTAGGGAGAAAAAAATTTGGCTGACATTTTAGTGACATTAGGATAAATAAAAATAATGAATTAAAAAATAAATAAGTAAATAAATATTCGTTGGAATTCAGTTTTGAACCGAAGAGCACCAAAAAGCAATGATTTAAACACTTCACTCTATCCATCGGGCCACGAATCTCTCCAGTCCTACAGCATTCTAAGATTCTTAATTCCTTTATCCAAATTGCAAATGGGATGAAAATCTGGTTTTAAATGAACAATGCTAAATATACGGATGATATCTGCGCATTTGCAAAAGATCAACACTTAAAATTTCAATTGTAAATACAATTATTTTTTTTTCAAAAAGTACATCAGGAATTAATAAAAATGGAGGAATTTGTGATACCATTTGAATACGTATAGAGAAAAATCAGAACAAAAAATAATGTAAAAAAATAATGTAATTCTTTGGATTCCAGACTCTATTTAAAGACCACCAATGAAGAACGGAAATCAACTTGCTAGTCTATCCATCGTTCCAAGAATCCCTCTTACATCTCAGCAATCTAAGATTCTTAATTCTTCTAACATCGTTCCAAATGCAATGGAGGTCTGTTTCTTTATGCACACTGCTAAGGGTACGAATGATATGTGCGCATGTGCAAGAGATCGGAATTTAAAATTTTAATTACATATATAAATTTTTGACAAATATTTAACATCAGAAATTAATAAAATTGGTAAAATTGTCGAAACATTGGAATAAGTATCGGAAAAAACCAGAAAAATTTAAACAATAAGTAAAAAATAATAATAATAATTCGTTCACATCCATTCACGTAGTAAAACGCACCAAAAAGAAATAGAAAACAACCTGTTACTTTTGCATTGGGTCAAGCACCCCTCAAAAAATACAGAAATCCAAGATTCTTAATTTCTTTAAACAAGTTAAAAGGGAATGGAAATAAGGTTCTTTATGCACAATGCTAATCATACTCTTAATCTCTGTGCATGTGCAAGAGATGGACAGTTAAAATTTCAAATCGATATATAAATATTTTGAAAAAAAATTTATATTAGAAAGTACTATAATTGGTTGACTCTGAATTTGGGGTATTTAAAAATCGATCAAATTAAATTGATATTTTTGGATAAAAATTCAGATTGAGATAAAAACCTCTCAGATTCGAACTTGCGATAAGCAGAACGCTCTCGGAAGCAATGCCGCTTAAGGGGACGGTGAACTGTGCTAGGCATTTGGGTGACATATACCCTTAGATCTATGCATATCTTTCTATTTTAATGTATATGTTTTCAAATATGAATGCATGAAAAGTTTTTTTTAAAAAAATTAAAACACACACACACACACACATATATATATATAAATTTCAAAATATTCCAAGTGATTTTTTCTTAAATTTTTCTATTACTTTTCCTTTATAATACAATATTAATTTATTCGGAACAAAATTACAAATGACTTTATATTTCCAATTAAAATAAATTTTTCCGTAAATATATTATTTAATATTTTTATAAGAATGTAATGATTTTAGTTGCTAAAATTGACTTTAATTATCTAATAAAAACTTGAAATATAAAATGGTTCACATATTTTTCTTTAATGTGTTGAAGGAATCTTTATTAACATAATATCCTTTGTATTGAAAAATAAATTTTATAACAATATTTTAGTTGAATATAAACAAATATTTTGGCAAGAAAACGATAAAAAATGAAATTGCTTATTTTTGACATTTTTGCTAATTTTGCTATCCCTTTAATCCATAGATATTTTTTGAAGCGCCATCTACAGCCAAATGTCTAAGTTAATAAAACATAGTTTTAAATATTATTGGATTCAGGTCTAAAAGCTTGTGGTGGAAGCTTCATGAGCCACATAACATATACAGAATACGTGTGTCATTCTTGTCTTAATGGCAATGTTATTCGGCCACAAACTTTAATATTGAGAGCATCACAAGTATAATTGGCCAATCTAACCTTCATCCACAACAGTGACCTACGGTCAAGAATAAGTAGTTGTTGTATAGATGTTGTGATGCCATCTATTGGCTGAAAAAGTCACCAGGTGGTTTGGAATCGCTAATTTCCGTTATCCATCAATTGTGAAGGAGTCTACCATATAAAAAAATAAACTAACTGAACCATAATCCACAGTTGAAACGTTAGGAGGCTTTGAAGGAATATAGTGAGAAATGCTGTTTGCGATAACTAGAACCGTTTTCATCCCCCCCAAAGCGTGAGCCGCTACTTTGATAAGTTTGACTAATAACTTTTTTTTTAACAAGATTAACTATTCAAATGTCATGCAGGAAATAATAAAAGAAATTTCTGTTTTAAACTACCAGACGTAAAGCTTTCTATTGATAATAATATATATAAATTTTTTTTCGCATTTCATATTTTTAACTAACTTTTGCTGCAGAAAATTAACATCAATCATAAAATTCTTACTGAAATTTCCTGTGTACTGAAGGAACCTCTCATTTAGTTAGTGTTGAGCCAAATGCCTTTGCAAAACCTGGGAGACGATATATTTTTTTAGCTTTTTACAAATATAAATTTTGGCTTATTATTTTATTTACAGATGGCGCATATATATTTAATGGTTTTGCAATTTTCTATTGTATCAGCGGATATTTTTCTTTAAAATTACAGTAAGAAGTATGCATCTTTTTGGGCCATTCTTACGGATATTACTTTCCCAGTAAAAGTGATGATGGTTTATTTTTCCTTTCCTATTGGCTGTTTAATTTTGTTTTAGAAATTTTAAAGCCAATATTTTCTCAAAACATTTGAGTGAGGTAATAGGAATTCTTAATTTGAACAGCGGAAGAACATATATTTCAATCAATCCACAGCTTGTATATGTACGATATTTTGAAAAAAAAGCAAATGATTTATTTCAAAACAAATAATTTGTTCCCAATAAAGTTTATTTCAAATAATTCTGTACTAAATTATTTTTTTAAATTGTTATAAAAATGTGTATATATATTTCAAAATTTATTTATTTTATTAGCAACCTGTAGGATTATTTAACCCTTTCCCTAAACTTAGCATGTTTCTTGTTATCAAACATTAAATTTTGAATTCAAATTTTGAAAATCGCTTTTTTACACACTTTCCCTTGCAAAACTAGATGAAGATTGCAAACTGCCTGATTAGAAATGTTAATAATTTTAAAATTATCGCAGTTTTAATTTAAAATACATTACATTTCAATTCTTAATTTGATTCATCTAATGTATTAATTCCCTAATAAAAAGTTCAGAATGAAGGCACCATCTAAATGTTTGATGATTTTTTCGAATTCTTAATATTTGAAATTTTGAATTATGAAACTTAAAATACCATAAAAAGGGAAAATTCAAAAGTTTCACAAACCTCTTCATTTAAGTAATAAATTAAGTGAAATTTTTAAATAAATATAAACTCGCAAATTGTAAGGAGATTGAGACAATTGAATCAAAAAGAATTTCCTGAATTTTTTTTAAATTAGAAATTAAAATATGCGAATAGGCCTAATATTCCATATTATCCAAAATAATCCCTTCAGTATCTTCTATTTTTTAGCATATTTCTAATTCTTATTTTGATAAAACAAATTAACCCATTCGCTGCCAAGCTTAAATTGTATAAGTTTATTCCCATTGCCATTTCTGCTTTGAGCGTTATTGTTTATCTAAGTTTTATTTCAAAATAAATACACATATTTTATCATAAATAATCCTCTACATGTATAAATATCAATACGAGTATACTCGCAGTTGACAGTGGGAATAACTTCATACAATTTAGGTTGGGCAGCGAATGGATTAAATAAAGTAGAATTTCTGTAAAAATAATTTATTGGTTGCTTTTTTCAAGTTTTTACACGTATATTTATGTTTGTGGCCATAAAATGTCTGCAAGCTTGACAAATCTTACGTTATAATCTATTCAAAGCATCAAGAGTATATTCGTGCATGCAATGTGTAACCCCCTGCCAACCACGAGTATATTCGTGGTTGGCACCGAATGGGTTAAAATAATAACAATATTACAGGAGAATATTAAAAAATTATTCTTAGAATAGAATAATTCCCAATAATAATAAAAGTATTGCAATTTGTAGAATATTAAATACATATAAAAATTACAATTTTTATTACGTTAAATTTCAACTCTTATATTTCCTGTCTCCTAAAAACACCCTCTGCTCCTGAGTAAGCTGTCAAAGCGGCGAAAACCTCTTCTGTCAAATCTTTGTGACATATATGCTTCTATATAACGAATCATTCTGATGCTATTGGTGTTATTTTTAGTTTAACATTATGTCTCCACCTGTGTTTGTATGTATATAATAAAGATTAATGTTTTGCAACATTCACTGGAAAAATCTCCCTAGCGTAGAAATTAAGAGTAGTTATTTTTTTCTATGAAATTTTATTGTTTAGAATGTGCACTTGGGGGGAAAACTGTTCCATTTCCAATTAATGTTTCGATGCCTTTATCAAATTCCCAGAATATTATAAGAAGTAAAATTCCAAATTTTTAATATAATTTAAATGTTAATGAACAGAAATACTATTTCACTTGATTGAAAGCTCGCTATACCTCAAGCATTTACGAATTCTTTTCTTGACTCCCAGATTTAATAAAATTATTTTGCCATGAAAATGCAGATAAAAAGTTTAAATTCATAAGTTCTTATGGAATTTTTACAATCTTCAATTAATACTTAGTTCTTTAATCTGGCATCAAAGTACAGAACACAGTAATGCAAAATAGATACCAGTAGATACCAAGTGGAGGAAATCGAATTTTTACTTTAATGAGAATTCAATTTATTCCTAATATACAAATTGGAAAAGAGCAAAAATCAATATATCAAGAGACGAAAGTTCGATAACATTCAAACAAAGTATTTAACATTTAATGTGGAAGTAAATAATGATTAATAACTAAATGTTTCTTGTGATAAAATTTGTTCCACATTTCTAAATGAATTCTTATATGTAAAATATTAAATAGTTATATAACAAAATTTCCAAATAAACTTTACAATTCATATCGAACTTGTTCAAAGTTTTTAAAAATTTTTTTTTTAAGTTTAAGGACTTCAAATTTATTTATTTACCGTTAAGAAGAAACATACCAATAGATTTTGGCTTTAAATTTGAATGTGGAGGAATATTATTTTAACGCACTTATTTTTATAAACACAATATTATGAAGAACCAGAAAATTCCAAATATGTCAAATAACACTTTTAAAATTTTAGAGAATGATCACTTTCCAATTTCTTTTATTAATACTCATTCATTAAAATAGGAAAGTGTCCATCATCAGAAATCTGATTATCTACATTTGAACTGAAACTAATAAAATGAACTCGGGTAAAGGACAGAAACCAATACATATTAATTCTGCTTGTGCATTTCTTCTTGTTATTTGAATAAATTCAATATTCTTCAATATTTGGATGGAAATATCGTCTTAAATTTAATGTACGAAAAATATGGGATTTTAGGAAATTTTAGTTAAAATAATTGTTTGAAGTTAGACAAGAATAATGATAATGAAATGTAAAATTGAATCAGTAACATACAAGCTTTATTTGCAAGTTGGATACATAAAAGTTAATGGATAACAAAATTATTACCAAATAAAAAGTAGAATATAAATGCATTTAATTAAGAATTCAGTACAGGCATCAAATTACATTAAACAGATACCAAGCAGTATTTTTATACAATAAGATGAACAGAAATTCAAACAGTTTTATAAAAATAAAATGTGCACTTAACATAAAGTGTGATATATTTAAAATAGAAAATGTAATACAAGCATTTATTCTTAAAATACAACTAACAAACAAACATATTTATATAATTTGTTATGTTAAGGTAGAGTATACTTTTAAACCGTTATAAAATTTTATCAACGTATAACTAAAAGTTAAAATTAAATAATTCAGATAAAAATTTAAATGTCAGTAAATTTGACAACTCTTAATCTCTATTTCTCGTATTTTATTAACAGAAACGCAAAGCTACACTACATTATTCAAAATTCATCGCATCCATTCACATTTTTTAATAAATATTTATGATATTCGAGAAGATTTTTAAAAAATTGTTTCAGGCTAATCATGCCAGAGCGTCATATATTCTGCGAAGGCATATCAATCCTTGTGATGATCAGGCACAGTGATCAAAGGCTTTCGAAGAACCAAAGGATATTTTGATTGGCTGGCCGGCCGAGTCGATCAAAGTATCCTTTATTCGCGGAACTACAGATTTAAGTAAAATTAAAGGCCAAAACGAGGAGATTAAGAAATTGTCGCTTAATACTTCAAATTTATCATCGACTTTTTAACAATTACTAACTTTTTATTTTTAATAAATATATCAATTATGTTTTAATAAACTTACAAAAATAAAATTTTTAAAAATAATTTCAAATGGATACAACGAATAGATGCTTTTTTTATTAGACTCAAATTAATTAACTGAGTTAATATTTTTCTTAAATTGAAATTAGATTATAATTAATGACTGTTGATACCATGTTTTTAAATTTCTATTGAGAAAATTAATGCTGCGTATTTTTTTTTTTATTTAAATTAGGAAGTTAATTAAGATAGGATGAAGCACTATCACATCACATAATCCAAGAGAATTCTACTTCAATTTTAAAATTTCGAAATTTCGTACATCTTGAAAAAATATTCTGTAGGTCTCATTTGAAATTGTGTATAGGTACCTAACAAAAATAAAAACTATCAAATTTTAATTCATCCATAAAAATGATTCAGTCTAAAATGATTTTAAATAATTGCGGTTTCCAAATGAATAGAAGACAAACAATGTACCAAAAGGTATTGTATTGGTATATAAATAAAAATTTTCTAAGCATATAAAAGATGAAATATTGATTCATAGGCAAAGCACTAGTTTGGAATGATGTACATTCCATACACTTTAACATTTTTTAATTAAAAAAGAATTACTGCAATAGTTAAAAGAATTCTCCAAAAATGTATAATTATTCAATATCTTAAACAGAAAAATAAAACATTTCAGAGATGTATTGATATCATCAAGAAATGTTAACTACATATGTAACCGTATTTCCACTATGTAAATAATTGGTAATATTTTAGTGCAAAATAAGCATTTTGGGTTTGATAGAATGTTCAAATTTTACAAACTGCCTTTGATGGATCTCCATTAAACATTTCATCTAATGTACTCTTACTAAAGATTCCGGATGTCATCTGTTGTACTTTGATCATTTCGGTCAAAAGATGGCACGACCTGAAAAGAAGAAATATTTCAATTATTATAGATCTGAAGATATCAAGAATACCATTAATTGCTGGAATAGAAGCGACTACATTTTGCTCTTTAAATCAATAATTCGAAAGTGAGAAAAAAGAATTTGTTTACAGTTTTGTTATTCATAGAAGGAAAAATAAAAATAAATCTTCATTTTAAAATTATAACCATTATTTAATTACTTTTACTTACTTTTTGGAAAGTAAAAATTACAATTATTTGAAAATTGCATTTAATTTGTGATCTAAATTTTTAAAAAAATTCCAGAAAAGTTTATTATTTGAGTATCAAAATTGGCGTGAACGATGAAGGGTCACATGGCAATCTGTGAATTGCAGCCACTCTTTAAGCTACATAATATAATAGTTTATTTTGTAAAAATCTTCCAAACATTCACAAAACCGTTTTTTGTTCACTAAACTAACGCATTCATGCATAGTATAAAAAAAACATGGTCGAAACTTTTAATTGAAAGATATTTCTTTCCTAGATTTGTCGATGAGTTTTCTAGGTTGTCATTTAGATACTTGAAAATGACTTGTGCCGTACAGATATCATGTGTATATATTATGACTAAAGAAGATTATACCTTTTAGATTCTAACATGAATACGTTTGATTCGTTCTAAAAAAATGAATTAATATTGAGATGGATGAAGACACGGGAACATCTTTTATCTCACAAGCGCATGTCTGAGAAGGTTTCCGGTCATGAAACATATTTCTGGTGAATACAAAACGGGGGGAGCTTTCAATTTCTAGTAAGTTATTGTTTAGGTAACTTTACTGCTTCAAGACATTTTTTGAAATTCTTAAATAAGTTGTACTAGATTTTTTTTAAAAAAATTCAGGAACTTACCATGTAATTTAATGTCATCTTAAAGGAATATCTTCCTCGAATTAAGCCCAATTAATATGTATTATTGGCGTGAGAACGAAATCGAAAAACAGCCATATGATACCAAGTACTGATAGTTTTTTTCCGGGAGAAATGGAATTGGTAAGTTATTTAAATTAATAATAACAACGAAAACAATATACATTTTGTTATTTAATTGTCAAATTATTGAATCTAATCTTCATTTTGATAAACTAATTATTATTTGGACAACTTACCAAAATACTTTTAGTGAAGTTCCTTTCTTGGAATTTAGACATTCTCCCTAAGCAGATTTAATTGCTGAAACCATTTTAGAAAGAAGGAGTAGCGTTGTACATTTTTTCACAGAAATGACATCGGATGTTTTATTTGCACAGTGTATTATTCTAATAGCAAATACAGATTAATTGACCTTGTTGATTTGTATGACGTCCCATTTCCCCCTAGAAATATTTAAGTATAAGTAAAGAAATTCAAACGGATGTTACCTGAAAAGCTCTTGCGAAGAACGGCTTCCAAAGCTGTTGGTTCGTCTATCATTGATTTCACAAATTAAATCCATCCAATTCTAACCTCGCTGCTCAGAAACCAGTTTTCTGGAAAATACAAAGATCAAATTTTTCTTTAGTTTTCAATCTAATGGTCATATTGGGTTTAAGTTTCAATACTTTATGGGTACTAAAGATAATACATTTTGAATTTAATATATTTAAGGCTTTTACAAACCAATTACATGTGTTGGATCTCCGTCCATAATTTCATTTTAAATTAGTCCTCTTGTTGAAGACCCCGATATTTTCTGTTGCCCCGTGATTCACTTCTAACAAAACACGTTAAAATCTGAAAAAAATTAAATAATTTATATAAACACGGATATGAATTTATTCATGTAGAATGCTATGTAACATAGGAGTAAATGAAAATTAATTTCGTTTCTTCACTTAACATTCAAGTAACATCGAAAAAGAATTTGCTTGAGATTTCATTGACAAAAGGAAATGAAGTTTTTTTTAATTACAAAAATCTTAGTCACATTTGTTAGCTTTCTTTGAAAATGAAAATATTCACATAATCTAAAATACAATTGTAAAACAATTTATCTAATCATTTATTCTTTCTAAAAAAGACACTCTAAAGGTTATTCTAGACCGTTAGACATCGATTTAGAATATAATGAAGCACCAAATTATTAATTTTCCTTTAAGTACAATTATTGATTATATATGATATAAAAGTAAGGTTTATTCAACAACAATTAGAATGCTTTTAAACAAGGACCCACAAAACGTCTTGTTCTAAAATATGCCATTTCTTTTAAGAACCCTTTAATTTTGTTTTTATAAGATTTCAATTTAAGTTTTATGGAATACTATTTAGGTGCTTGAAAAAAATATAACTAGCAAATAATGCATCAAATTACGATAAATGAATAAAAGGAATTTTCAAGCAATAGTAGTAAAGTTTGTCGTCATTCCATTAAGATTTTTTCTCAAACCATACAGATAGACAATAAAAACTTACCTAAGCGTAATTTTATCCCATCATAAATGCTGGAATAGACCGAAAAGGGCTCCTTGACCAAGCAATATTTCATTAGTGACCATGACATGCAGACGACCATCTTAAGCCAAGTCCATTTTCATGCGATCAAGTACTTCAAAACCCACGAAAAGAAATCGCCTGGTGTGATGCGTTTTTCAACACCTATAGTTCTATATAAAAGGTATCTGAAAGAACTATTTTGATGAATGTTTCCTGATAATTATGTTTCATATCTCTCTGTAGCCTTAAGGAATTTGCTTTCTATACAAAGAAATTAAAATGGTTTTCAAATTCCGTGTCGCTTTGTCAGTTTTATTAATACAATTCGAAAACTTACTGTGTCCATGAACGCTTGGATGTTGTCTGAAGGTAAAACTTTTTCGCATCCAGCATTATTCATGTCGATTTTTGGCATAAATATGGACCTGAGGAAAATAATGGCGGTTTACGGCATTCATATCCTAAAGTTAAAAGATATCGATGCAGTACCATAAATATTTCTTTCCTATGAACAACAGCCTATGAATAACTAAAGGAATAAAATGAATGCATTTTTTTATTGTTGTAATTACCATTAGATAAATTAAATTACTGTATTTAATTTTCATTTATATGTCAATTTTTTTCAACAGCATAACTTACCGATATTACTACTGTTCAGAACTGTAAACTTTTCCTGGTAATCTGTTATATGTTGTTTGTAAACAGAATAAAAGTTCAGTTCTACTTATGAAGAATGACATGGTACCATTGTTCCAGTAAAATCTAATGTCTACAGGGAACAGCCCCTTAAAATATGTAGGCGAATTCATTATCTTGAGGATTTCTCTGATGTTGTATTTCACTGAAATGCGTGAAAAAGTCGAATAGGAAATGTTGTTTTAGTGAAATGGTTTCAAATCAAGATCCATAACGTTCCTGTTATTTTCAAACAATGACCGGTCAAATTCCCATTATTTCACTCAGTGAATTTGTAGAAAAGTAATTGCCATTGTTCTTGCCTCTGTCACATTAGACTGCACCATGTAAAATCCATATAATTGCGGTACTCACGTCATTTAGAAGTCGCATGCATGGAATATCCAGAGATTATTAATGCTTCTTCACCATTTAAAATAAACATAAAACGCGTAGATTTTATTTCCTCTTAGGAGCATTCCAATTAAAATTTTTTTGAAGGAGAACTAATTTCTTACGATCATCATTTCCGAATGGATGACGGTATATCAAGATCCTTTTGTAGGCCGACCTTGCTCCGAAGCGTAAGGTTCATAACATAATTTTAACTAAATTCAAAAAGCAATTATCGTTTTTTTTATTTTCGGGAAACTACAACAAAGTCAAATCGGGCTTTTTTTATTATAAGCGAGATTTTTCTCATATGTAACAAATATTTTTGCCTTTAAAACAATATGGATTGAGGATTTTTTTTGAGTTTTATGAAAAATAGAATTTACTTTTTATAAACGAAAGTACACAGAAGCGCAGTAATATTTTTACGCGCGCTTTATCTAAATAAGAACGGGCTTTATCTATATAAGGTTAGAACAGCATTTTAAATAACTTTTTTTATATCTTCAATTCCTAATAAATTAATTACATTTATCCAAGTTTTCCCTTTAGCTGTTCTAGCCAATTATTTTCAACTATTACAAAGAAATTAAAAATAACGATACACGAAATTAGACATCCCTTTAGATGATATATAAAACAAACTAAATTACATATTTTAAAATTATAGGAGTAGAGAAGTTGAAAAATTATCGTCTACTTTAGTCAGCAGGAATTAAATTACCTCTATCTCAAAAATATCAGTTTAGAGTCAATTCATATGATATACCGAATCAAAACTATAAGTTTTCTTTAGACGATCCCCATTGTTATATCAATTAGAATAGTTAGTATATAGAATAATAGGACCATGACAAACAAGATTAGATTTTATATTAGGAGTTTTAATCTCAAGATGGAAGAAGTTGGGGAGTTAAAATTACCAAATGCTTTTTGGTTGAATCTGATGGAAATGGAGCTGTTAATGCTCTAAATAGCAACATTTATAAGGTGAAATTTAAGAGACAATTAAAAGGCTACTTTTAATCGGATTTGTCTAAAATTTTAAATTAATAAATTTTGAATAGTAATTTCAGTTTTAATGCCCATGTAAAACCAAATTATTGAATATTCGAAAAAATCACATATTCTAAATAATTTAAAATTTTACTATTGTTAGATTCTTTAGCTGAATTTGGCACGGAAAAACACTCTGGTTTACAACGACTCCAGAAAGACAAATATTGAATTTAGTGAAATATGAATTTAAATCGCTTATGTTTCTCAGAAAATATACATAAATCGTTTTATGCTGATTCTTCTCATAACATATAGAACTCAATTCGTTTATTGGTTACAATCATTATGAATTGCTTTGATTAACTTGATCCGAGTGTTTTCTCTATGGGGGATTTTTTGAAATGTCAGGAATCAAATTTCATTGATTCAGTCGATCTGTCTTTTTTTCAATCTATCTTTATATTCGATATTCTTCCGAAGCAAGGTATTAGCTCTGCTTAATTATGCAGTCAAGTGTCTATCGGAGGAAAAGTCCTAACTGCTGGATTGCTGGGGCTGAAATACAAAGGTTTAAAACAAAGTGCTTATTAAATAATTAAACTAGAGTATACAGAAATGAGCTAAGCATTCTGTTAATCATTTTTCCATTGGTTTTCTACTTCAAAACGACTTTCCTAAAAATTTTCTTGCTAATAGTTCTACTTTACATTGAAATACTAAGCCAAGTCGGGAATATTTTGGTGTAGTACCCAATAATATCATTGCTTTATCATTTTCCAATGATACAATTTTAACACAAAAGCACTCTAAAATTTATCTATACCACCACCCATCCCTAGAAAATCAAACAAAATGCATGTGAAACAATTTATACATATTGCCCATGCCTCCACCACACACGAAATCACAATTCACTTATTACCCATGCACCACTCTCAAAATTACTATTGTATCATAAACCTATTACCTTGTCAGCCGTCTACACCACCTTCGAAACCACAGTTCTGACACAAACTCATTCCCATGACAACACCACTCTCTAAACCCCATTGCTCGCACACACGCATTACCCATGCCAACACCACTCTCGAAACCCCAATTCTCACACACACGCATTACCCATGGCAACACCATCAAAATCACAATTCTCACACACACGCATTACCCATGCCAACACCATCCTCGAAACCCCAATTCTCACTTACACACACATTGCCCATGCCAACACCACCTTCGAAACCACAGTTCTCACACAAACGCATTCCCATGACAATACCATCCTCGAAACCACAATTTCCACATACACGCATTACCCATGCCAACACCATCCTCGAAACCACAATTCTCACACACACGCATTACCCATGCCAACACTATCCTCAAAATTCCAATTCTCTCTTACACACACTTCACCAATGCCGAAATTATACTAAAAATCCCAATTCTCTCTCGCACACATTGCCCATGCCAAAACTATCCTCAAAATCCCAATTCTCTCTCACACAGACACATTACCCCTGCCAAAACTACCGTCTAAATTACAATTCTCTCACTCACGCTTTTACCACGCCGTCAACACCACCCTCGAAATCAGACACAGATGATTCCCACCGTCATTACTACTCCACCGAAGTTGTAATTCATCCGTCCCCCAAGTCACAATCTCCACCTCCAGTGTATGATTCCCGCAATGTTATACTCGCAGCTTCAACCCCAGTCCACAATTCTCCTACTCGCGCACTCATCCGTATTGATGCACTAACTCCAGAAACGCCGAATTCCCAACCATCTGATAACTAGAAGAGTTAAGAACTACTATTTCAGAACTCAAGGCTAAATAACTTTCCGCTCTTTCCTGTCACATTTTAACCATTTCCATAAAGCGCTATGATGTCATTCCATTCTCTGCATGGTGCCCTATTGCATAATTTAGGTTCCACACACATACCCAAATAATTATATTCACGCGTTAGATAAAATGTGAAAAAAGCATCACCAGAAAACTCTCATTCGCATAATGTATCTCAAACTGATAATAAGTCGCATGTCAGTACCCCCATTGCATCGAAGACACAAAATATTTAGCATTGCAATTAAATCATTAGCCTAATTACTTTTTAAAAAATATTGAACACAATTTCTATGAAACTTTTATTGAACGACGCATTGAGTTACGACAGGGGAATAGTAAAAGCAGTAAATATAAACGATTACAGGACGATTTTGTCAATATAAACGATAATATAGCAATAGAAACAAAAAAGTACCGATTTCGAAATTCTATACAGATATTATATTTCTTGTTCCTTTGCTGCTTCCTTCCAGAACTTATAAATTTAAACATTACATTTCTCCCGAACTGAAATTTCTGATTATCTAAATCTGACCAATAGCAATTCTCAATTATAACGCCGAACTCTGGATAATTCAATTAATTGCAATCAAATTATACTGGAGATAAGTCAAATTGCAGTCGAAGGTTTTATTATATTGGATAGTACAAGGATGGTTTGAATCTTAAGTTTAAAAATTCATATTCGGATTTTAAAAAATCTGCCGTGAGACTTTCTCTAATATTTTATTTGCATTTCTTTGAGTTACTTTTTCAAATACACGATCTGAAAGTATTTCAAATATTGGGGGCATTAAATGGATACATGATTGAAAGGGCTTCTCTGAATTTCAGCTAACAGCCTTTGGGATTTTAACGTTAATTTAACAAAGTTTGTTTAGGGCGGAAAACGATTACAATAAACCTCCACTGAGACGCTATAAAAATTTATATGTTATTAGATGGCCAAGAATTCATGATGTGAGTGAATCGAGGACAGTACGTAATGAAATAGGATAATACAAACTAAATAACGTTAAGTATAGCACATAAAAATTCAAAGATAAAAAAAATGTTAGCGCAATTTAGAATTTTCCATTAATAAACTTGCACGAATGATTTCAAAATAGAGGAAAACCTCCACTATTACTAATGAAAAGGAATTTAAAGAATGATTTCATTTTTATGTGAAAATGGGTTGTACCATTAAAGAAAATTTAAAGAGAAAGAAAAAAAATTAGTTCAAACAGCAAGTTAACGACAGAATTTCAAGAAGTATTATGGATTACAAATACATATAAATCGAAGCACTTCTATTTACAAAATAATGCCATTTAGTATACAATGAAATGTTAATGAAATTAGAACATGAATGGAACAAAACTCGGAAAAATCGATTTATCTCATTAGAAATTAATCATTAAAAAATAAATGCGTCGAAAAGTTTTTTTAAGTAAAAGAATCTTTTCTATTCACTTTTACAGTTTTGCCTTCCTTTCGTTTTTTAGCATGCATATTTTAACCTCGATGTCTTAAATATTCTCAAGCCTTAAAAACCTCGGTCATTCGATTCTAAATATTAAATCGGATTGAGAAAATCAATTCTTGATATTAACTTTAAGGTTTGAATATTTAAATTTTGAACTAAAATATTATTCATATTCTTACAAAAATAGTTCATATTGGATTTGATATAAACTCTTCCTTGACCCTAACATCAACTATCATTATAAAATTTTTAGACGTAATCATATTCATAATCATTTTTTGATTAAGGATTTAAACTTACTTTGATAGTAAATTTCTCAAATTAAAAGAAATTAATTTGTACTACTCAATAAACAATTTGACATATCACAATTCATAAGCAAAAGTTTGAATAACACAAAATCATCAAAACTATGTAACATTTAAATATATGTCCGATATAAGTAAAATCAGTATTAAGTGAAAACTACATGAATTGTATTCGCATTGGATGAAGTTTTCGATATTAATTATTACCGTGATGAAAGTATACCTAGATTTAAATGCGAGTTATGAAAAATCCACATTTATGGATAGTTGATCTCCAAATAAAAAATTGCAAAGATTACGGGAATAAAACTGAACAACTTTTTGTAGCATTTTAAAAAATTCACTTCTATTTTCAATAGTTATTGTATTAGCAAAGTGTTCAACTTTCGTTTTTAACTTCAGTGGATTATAACTATTGCCATGCTTTATGGTTCGTTCCTTTCCGAAAGAGAACTCGATTGCTCTGTATTCAAATTGCTTTTCGTATTCTTTTAAAATGGTCTCAATTGGAATTATATTCGATTTGTAAATTATTGGAAGACATTAAAATCTAAAATTCTAATGCATTGAGAAAATATAGGGAAGAAACATAACTTCTGAATATTCTATGCATGCAATCTCCAAGCAGGTAAGAAACCACAATTATATAAACATACCAGTTTTGTATAATGCGATGCAGAGAGAAATCAGCAAGGGAATACCTTCCTCTTTCATCTAAAAAATGGCATGGCACGGTGAGAGACGATTCCAATGGCGTTCTTCCCATAAATTAAATTGGATCCTTTACAATATTTTCCACCCGAAATACTGGAAGAAGGACACGCGCATCTAAGATGGCTTCGATTTATGCAATTCCGTCAGCCTAAGGAGAATCGAGTATTAAGATGAAGGTGCCGCTGCTCCCGTAGTCCAATTTGCATTCTGAAGAAAGTAGAGCTGGAAGAGAAATTCTGATTAATATTTGTTCAAATTAGAAATAAATTGCATTAAGAATTTTTTTCAATTTGTTCTTGAAAAGGGAACATAGTGTGTTTTATATTGATTCATATCGAAAAAACATGTTTTTGCTTAACGTGTATTTCGTATTACAAATAAAATTCGGAAACGAATTATAGTTGACAAAAAGGAATTCCACTGTGTATCGTACCTAGGCCACCAAACCATTGCTTGCAAAATTAAAAATTCATTTTTGAGTTGATTTATTTATTTAGCTTTACAATAACAAATATGAAATGTAAAAGAAGGAAAAATTAGCATTTCATGGCCCAAGGGCTATAGCTGACCAAGCTTTATCAAATGAGGATGCAACACAATGGAATGATACAAAAATATGCAGACATCTTACTGTTTGCAGAAAATGTAATCTTTTCCTAACGTATCAAGATGTTCTGATCCTAGGCTTTTAATAACACTTTACGTAAGAAGGAAATATAACAACTTTAATTGGCAATATTACAGATATTTTCGCACAAAAACATTTTTAAAGTTTCTTCTTAGCACTTTGATAATTTAGCTAGTTTTATAAGGTTTTTCTGCTGTACTACAATGGGCATTTTTATGCGCATAGCACTAGAATATCTAAAATAAGTAAGCTGTGGTATATAATCATATTTTAATAATTTTATTTCACAAGTCATCGGTGACGCCCTAGGCTTTGTACATGTTTTTAAAAGGGTACAATAATGAAACAGATTTTTATTTCTACAATTCTAAGCTTTTAAAGAAAACAACGACACAAAACTAGAGCTGTGCGACGTTTTTAGATAATGTACTGTCAAAATAAGAAGCATCTATAGGGTGCAAATGCAAAAAAAAAAAATGGCGAGCTTATATTTTAAATATAAACACAATTTCTTTCATATGTTCTATACAGCAATTCTCTCACGCATTTGTAATAATGATGGTAATTAAACATTTATAAATACTTATAGTAACTCAAATTACATCAAAGAGATGCGCTAGCCAGACTCAAATCCAAATCGAGTATTTTCATCTCTAATCCCCATGACATATAACGCATTAATAGTTCCAAGCTATTAGAAGCATACACTGCCAAAATTTTTATCCTACCTTTCGCTGCTGTTATGAGGAATTTTCCAATCAGGCTAGCAGACATTTCGTAAGTGAACGCACTACGCAGTTAATTTCATTCTTTTCTTGCAGGCATTTGAATCTGGATCTATCAAATTTAGCTAAAAGTGAATTTTTATGAAGACCACTTCCCGTTAAATCACTATTTTCCCAAAATTTCGTATTTTTAATTCAAAATTTAGCTTATTTCATCTTCCCAGCATTGAAGAAATTTAGCAAAAAATTATGCAAATACGAATTCAAAAGTCTTTTCAGCAACACAATTTTTTTCTGTATGTTTAATTTTATCTTCAGTTTAAAACAAAAATAGTAGCAGTTCTTGTATGTTGCATTAAAAATTAAGCATTTTGTTTAGTTCCTTATTTAGATCTCTTTAGTTATATCTAACTTTATTTAATTACCTTTTTCTGCAAATCGAATTGTTGTAAAATCTCTTCACAAACAACCCATTAACAAAAAGCAATAGGTTTAGACAAAGACTATTCAAGCTTAAACTATTAAATTTAGAATTTGTATTCCCTAGGAATAGAAATTCTAAATTTAATTTTTAAAAATCCCAAATTTAATATTGATAGCAATAAATAAAAAAAAAATCAATCATTTTTAAATTATAGAAATACAAAAACTATAACCTAAATTGGAAGTTAGTTTTAATAAAACCGAAAATTTCCACTGTAAATAGATAAAGGTTATAAAATAATTCTGAAAATAATTGAAAAGAATGCGCATTTGAATGTAACGTTATATTGACAGATATGAAAAGAAATTTTAAACAATAAAATAGTGGTTATTAAAAAAATAATTTCGTAATAAACTATGCATTTCACATTTTGAATTTCCATGTGTTATGTTACTTTCTAGCACCAATTCCATGGGTTATGTTACAATTCTTGCAATATTACATGTTACTTTCTAGCAATAATGACATCGTTTAGATTTTTAGCAATTATGGCTAATAACCATAGATTATTGAATGCCAGTACTGAACTGTTTGAAAAGTCATTGATTTACAGGACAATAATTAAGATAAAAAGACCACTCAAGAAATAAGTTTTTGTTCATTCACTGCACAATGCATATTTTTTTGAATATTAGATGCGTTACCTATTTCTAGAAACATATTTTAACACAACATCCAAAGCGAAGGTTACTAATCCAATGGCTCATTGTATCTGAACCCTTTGAATGTAATGTCAATGAACATTTAAAACATTTCTAAAATTATAACTTTAAAGCATTAAAAAATGTGGTTTTTTGCTGGGCGAGAGTAATTGGAATGCAATAAATCCAATAAAGAAATGTCGAAATATTACACAAAACCTTCAAGACAAAATAATAAGGTTTACTTTCATTTTTTATAACACTCAAGTCTTTATACCTAACCATTTAACAAAATCCAAAAACTTTAATAATTTTTAGTTTAACATTTACTGTAAATGTTAAAGCTGTTTTGTAATGCAAATTAAACAGCAGTCGAGTATTTTAACTGACAATAAAAATGCTAATATTATTGAAAAAATATTTTTCAATAATATATAACATGGATGTTAATTTTAATAATTACAGTTTCAGAAATTGATTAATAATTACAGAACATTTTACTTTTTAGATACACGACATTTACATTTTTGTCAAAAAGCAAATCAAATTATTTCCGTTTATATGTCATAGTTATACCAGGTTATAGTTTATTATCACCTTTTGTGACCAGCTAGTTTTTCCGGACACTTAGTGCTTATTTTAAATCGAATTTGTTTTACATAATCTAATGTTCAGGATTCACACAATAATATTTTAAATCCTGAAATTCTGACAAATATTACAGCCCTCATATTTTAATAACTTTAAATCTTTTCGCTATTGTCCATTTACACCATCTTAATAGATTCAAAATTTAATTGTTCGTATTACTGATTTCCTTAAATTCGCTGTACCATAAATTCACCTTTATTTGTACTTTAACTATTTAGATGTGAAACAAAATCCTTATTTAGCTCTCATCAATGGAAGAAATCAACTCGATTAAATATTTGATAAACACAGTGGGAGCGATTTGAAATCTTAAATTTCCAAAAGGTAGTTCCACGATGCACGTTCCTCTAAATAGAACATGAGCCAAGTTTGGTATTTCTTGTTCAAATGGTCCATTCTGGTTCAAAAGGTCCTTTCGACGCATACATGGTATCTGTTATTAGTAAAAATATAAACAACTTCCTTCAAAAATATTCTGAAAGA
This sequence comes from Argiope argentata, assembly GCA_026289955.1. Classification (NCBI taxonomy): domain Eukaryota; kingdom Metazoa; phylum Arthropoda; class Arachnida; order Araneae; family Araneidae; genus Argiope; species Argiope argentata. The sequence continues at coordinate 52,848 of JAOUZG010044544.1, forward strand.
AATACAATGTTGCTTTGCGAATTTTTTTTTAATTTTTATTCAGAATTACCACAAGGAACTTGCTTTACATTTTGGTGGATATCAAACCTCTGATACAAGAACTTATCTTTACTGCTACTTTTATCAAAAATTTAGACTATACAATATTATTCATTATAGCAATTAAATTCCATATTGCTAAGAAGAAACTTTCACACTTCAAATTCATTCACTCAGCCATGCATCAAGCAAATAACGCTAGTAATGGTTTGCTCATTATTAATATAAATTGTGCTACGCATTGAAAATGCCGGTTTAAAATAATAACAGTAATAATCATGTTCAATTAAAAATAAATTTATAATGAAATAATTCCAAAACAATTTCGAATATTCAAAAAAGAGAAAAAAACGTTTATTTCTATATTACATTCATGTAAGTTCGAAAGTAAAAACACAACTTACCCATTGTCACATAGTTCACCATAAATGATGAAGGGATTTTAATAAGAGCACTTAATGGTAATGAAGACTTGGTGAAAATTAAAATAACCATACATGTACTCTAATAAAGTGCATCATCTTCTGAGTTCAAACATATTCAAGCTTTTTTTGTCATTTATAAAATAAATCCTTCAAGTTAGAGAAGAAACAGCAAATCTGATCGTTTAACAGATTTGAGATACTAGAAAATTCTTATAAAACCTCCTCTTCTTCCAAGGGTTACCAGAAAGTGATAGCCAACGAGCCGATATTAAAAAAGGGTTACAAAAATAGTTATCCAAATTCGAACCCGAAAGAGGCATACCCAGTAAATATTAACATCATGAAATAAAAAACAATGATTTTGAAAACTTTTCAAAGAAGTTCGTAGATTTCCGTAGAAAATACGTGGAAAAATCAAATAAGAATTCTCTTAAAAATCATTATCCATCATGAGGGATGTTTTTATGTACTTTAAACAGAATGTTAAAATAAGTAACATGAAAAAGTGATGGTCCAGAAGCATAGGGGAAAATGGAAGTACACCATGATTTTTTTTGACTCCGAAATCAAACTAATTCTTTTTAAATATTCTCGCATAACATTTTCAGATCATTCAAACAGCGGAGATGCTGCCTCCTTCCTAGTTTGACTTATCTTTTCTTTTTTTTTTTCCAAATGGATATCCAGGTATGAATCCGATTTCAAAGGATTCTAAATATAATATTTGTTAAAAAACTGGCTTAAAGCTAGGTAAGAGTGTAAAATTCTAAATCATTTTTCAAATGATATCGAAGAATGAGGTACGCATGTCTTTGTCCTTATATTGTACGGAAAAATGGGAAGTATCTCACAAAAAGTTAGTAATATTATTTGTTCAAAATTACATTTAGGAATTTTAGGGGTCGAATGGAGAATATTTTAGTTGTGTAATACATGAAACGCAATGGTTTTTTTAATTAACTGTATAAATATAAGGAAATGCCGAGTGCAGAAAACGTAAACTGAAGAGAAGGTACTTCAACTTCCCTTTTTATTAGTTCAACTATAAGCAACACCTTTTTAACGCAACATGAAATTTATTTTAGTACTCAGCTTATAACTTTGGTCTGATATTGGGATGACGCCCATGCCTGGAAATTTTGCTATAGGTTTTTGATTGAATTATTATAAGGTAATATAATTTAAACATTTTATCACGAGTAATTGTGTATATACAATTGGTTAAAATCATTCAAATATTTTATTTCAAATCTGCTAATCATGGGTAGTTTAATTCTGCTTCAAAATTTCTGTTTATGTACAGGAATTTTCCGAATAAATCAACTACCTTAAATGGGTTCTTATAAATATTGAAGGGTGTTAAAGACACAATAATTTTGTGCCTTCAGATCCTGGGATTTTTACAAATAGAAAAAGTAAACATTATTTATACATATGAATTTTACTTCTATATTTATCTCAAACTGTTTACACTACATAAAACCATTTATTTTCTTAAGTAAATATAGGCTCATTAAAACTAGTATACGCTCCAATTTGAAGCTATGAAATGTTTTTTTATTCGGACCTCACTGTCATGCAAACTTTTCAGTAAATAACAGAAACTTCTCATCTATTTATCCGTAATTGAATCAAACGCAAACTAAAGACAATTATCCATGGAATAAAAAAGTTTTATCGGGATGTAAATCGGTCGGTTTTATTGAAACGCTTTGTTTAATGCTAAAATAAAATTGTGTATGCTGTGATATTCAGTTAATAATATGCTTAATACGTAATAGAACAATAATAATTGGTTTAATAAATTAGAGGATTTACTCCATGAAAAATCTATATGGATTCAAACCTGAAGCTTCCAACATCCCCTACCAAAGTTAATATAAAGATAAAGAACTGAATTTTAGTTAATTCCTAATTAATAAGATGAATGATTTGATTTGAAGGGTGCTAATTTAATTCTAAAAGTATAAATGTTAGTTTTTCTTTAATTTCATTTCAGAAGAATGAAAAGCATTGAAATCGAGTTGGAGAACAATTCAAATTGGTAACCACAAAATGTAAAGTGCTAGATGAAAATTTGAACTGATTTATCTTCTAAAATGAGATTCTTCTCAAATCTTGAACCAAATTTGTCAGAGTAGGTGGTTCATCAGTTTGTCATTTCGTTAGTATGTATGCAAAATGATGTAGATCAATAAATCGAGATATAATCCTACGAAAAAAATGTAGTTTCTTATTAAGTTCCGGTTTCACTTTGTTGGGAATAAAGAAACCCTGTACAACCCTGTTGGGAATAAAGAAACCTGTACGAGCAGTAACCTGACGTAGTAATTGGGTCAAGGAGGGTATGGATTACCGGAACGCCAGCTCAAAATTGTTCCTTGGGATCAAAACTAAAGTGCATTTATGATTTTTTTAATTGCTGATTTTTTCACTTTGTTGGATTTGGGACTAAATTTGTCAGGAAATTCTGTTCTTCTGCATATTTTTATTCCAACATAACCATTAACTAAAGGAATGAAATTAAATATTTGTTTACATCATTCATCTAGTGCTTATTAACTAGATGAATGAAACTATTTTCGCCTAATACTATTTACTGAATAAAATTTGAATAAATCTATGCTTATAACAAACTTGTCATCTATTGGTCTATATACTTTCATATAAACTAATATAATATTCAGGTATATAAATTTTGTACCTGAAAAAATAATGTAAATATAACTTATTTTGTGCTTATAATTAAAATCGTATTTGTGTAAAATTTTATGCATAATCATATGTAAATTTTGAGAATCCACTTTTTAAAATTATCATAGTTTTTATAAAACGTTTAGTTTATTAGTGTTTTAACATTCGTCATTCTAGGCTTTCGGCTATATCAACAAAGCCTTCTAAAACTTAAAATTACGTTACAAAAATTGATTAAATTGCAAATTTTCAAGTCTGTATTTGAAAGGCAACTGGACGGAAAAATGGATCTATTGACTATTATTCAGAGGCAATATATTGAGTTATCCGTTTCATTGATAGGGACGACAATAGTTTCGCGGTGCGTCTTTACAAACTTGTCTTAAATGTTGAATTATTATGTCTGGATTTTATTTATGTCTGAAAAGATCAAAATAATACACGAAGAAACAAACTTATCTATAATATTTCTTTTTCTGTAAATTGAAGTAAGGCAAGTTTTCATATATTGTTAATTTTATGAATGTTATTTACTAAATCAATTTTAAATTTTTATTTATCTTCTGACAGGATAGCAAATACAGAATTTTGAAATCAATTCATCATTCGTTCCAGCTGTGTCATAATAAAATGGCCGAACTCAAGCATGAGGATGAACCGAAATAAATGCCAAAACTGTATCTATATGGCATATCTTGCTCATAGTGATTAATTTCGAAACTGATCAGATGGGTATGTCTGTAATAATGAAACGAGCTAGGGATGTATTTTGATATGATAGATACATTTATAATGAAGGAATTTTTTTGTTTATTAAAAATATTTCTCACTGAGAAGTACTTCCTAACATCTGATATCGATCTTCAAACGTTTTGAGTCTTGTCTGATCAGCGTTTTAAAATTCAAGCATTCCAGCTTCACAATTTTTCATTTTAATCCGAGCAGAATGGTATCTCACTTAGGCTCACATGCTGCTGATGTGAAAAATGTATTGAAGCAACGTAAAGTTTGGGGTCTATTGGTATTGATAATTTAAATATAACTATTAACTAAAACTTGGCTTTTTTAAATTTCCATGCCGTTTGATTATGAAGGTATGACACTTTATGAAACAGCATTTGGAATGTATTTTTACGGGTATGTATTTTGGATGATTATACAATATATTTTCAGAGTTTCAATGGATTTAATGATTGATCCTTTTTTTATATCCATGGAGCTTCTGGAAATGAGCTTGGGATTTAATTGTACTGAAAAGCAGAGTACAATTTTATTTGAATCATATTCTAATGCTTATTTATGAAGAAGTATTTAAAATATCTGAAGATTTATTTTATTAACATCTTAAAGTTAATATAAGAATTTTTCTCTCGAGTATTTGCTGATATTTCATAATAATTAAATTGTTTTTATCCTTTTCAGGTGAGAGAAGAAAGGCAGAGAGCAGGTAATTGCTTTAAATTTAGTTGGTTTTCTAGAAATATAATTTTACATGTAAATATTTCTTCAGAATATTCATATAAGCATGATTTTAGTATTCTTGTACTCACATTACTCAAGTGTGATTTTCACTTCTTCCAAAAATAAATACTGGAGATCCAACACTTTTTATATCCAATCATACTCCAGCACACCGCAAAAAAACTAAAATTAAAGAATTAATGGCAGAGCAAGCTTAAATGAGATTAGTTTTGCTGCCAATTTCTTCATTATGGAGGGAACACTTCGGAACAGCTTTTATACATTCTTTTTTATTCCTCAATCTCATGAAAAAGATTTTAGGAGATGAAAGCCTTTCATATTCTGATTGTTTGATACTTAAATAAAGTGTAAGAACTATTGAAAAAATATCTCAAACTTCTATATGAGTAATAAATTTTAAAATGTTTATAGATTGAGCACTATTTGTCAGTTGGGTTGCTAAAAAGAAACCATAAAAACTAACGAATTTACAACTGTTAAATTTAATATTTATTTTTTCTTTTAAAAATGCGCTCGATGAAGAAGGATATTTCAAAATTTTAGTGAAAGAATATCCAAATTATAATTTTTTTCACTCCATAATTTTGGACAGTGTTTCTCTGACTATTCCGGGTTACGAAAATTAAAAGTAGTTCCTTGAAGACCCCCAAGTTATTGCGAAGCGTATATGATTAGAAGATGCCTGCAAATATGCCAATTTTAATCAAACTTTACTTATTCTTTAAGACAAGGTAAAAAATATTGTTCAAATTCGAAAGTCAACTATATATTCAATTAATTAGAATTTAATAAGTTTCAGAATCATTTATGAGTGAATTATTTTACTGGAAGCATTTTAATAAATCTTGACTTTCAAAATTTTATCATTCTAACGATATTAAATTCCTTCCCATGCAGTTGTTTTTTTTAATCTTTATTCCTTTTTAGTTGAATGAAGGCGTATTTGAAATACGGTAACATTAAGATTCTGAATTTATTGCTTTATATTAAAAACTATATTAAATATCCTTGTTATAAATTGAAATATGTTACATATGTACACCAAGTTTTTATTAATTTAAAATTGATTTTAGTGTTATCCAAAAGAACTGAAAGAGCTCTTATGCACCTCGGTTTTAAGAAATTACAAGCGAACAATGAAAAGGTCCTCTTAAGTCCACTCCCACCCACCCACCATCTTAACTAGAGATTCATTTTCAATATACTCAACACAATGCAGTATCAACTACTTTTTGTACTGAATTTTTATCAATTATTTTTGATTGCTTGATTATTAAAACCATAGTCACAGAATGCTAAAATAATATAAAAATAAAATCAACATAAAATGATGTAAAGAAATCCCAATTAAGAGAACGATTTTGTTTCTTACTTTACAGCAAATTCGTCTTCATATTTTAATATTGCTGTTTACAGATTAGGAATCTTCTCGATTCTTACGTCTGAACCGAGAAGATTTCCAAAGAGTAGAGTTGAACACAAGTATGGGAAGAGGGGTTTAACGTGCTGAAAACATTATCCCTTTTTGTCTTTTAATAAGAATGATGTGTAATCTAGTTCGTTGCATATTATCATTTTAAATAGTGACATTTCTGGCACAGAGGTAGCGCGTCTTTCTCGCGTTCTGTGAGTCCTGGGTTCGAGTCCTGGTTCCGGTATGGTTCTTTGTTCTATATGTGGGATGTGTGAATGTGTCCTCCTGCAAAAATTGGCTGTGCAAGCGTGTGTGCGAGATTCATTTTCATATGAGCTTGAAATCAGACTTCTACCTTCGGGTGCTCAGGGGTCCATACCTTTAGAAACTTCTGAACCACTCTTTCCGTGGTTAAAAGCGAACATGATATTATCATAATCAAATATAAACATTTGGATCTTTGGACATGAATATTTAAAGTTACTTGTGTACATTTTTTAATAAAATTTTTAATATAAATGAAATATTGTAATGTGTGTGTTTTTATTACTTTAACCGTAACTTTTCCTTTACTTCATGCCCTTGCAGGAAAAAAGAGCCTTGAAGAGGAAACTAGACCGGCACCATCCAGTGGCAGTGTCCGATCGAGAGCACAAGAATACGAAAGAATGCTTTCTGATATGATAAGTACTCCGTTTTGGCATGATTTTTTAGTAATTTGTTTGATATGCTTTCTGTATATAAATCATTATGTAGCTAATCAAATAAGATGGCACAGACATTAAAAAAACATTCATACAGCTTGAAAATAAGTTAGGCAGTATGCACCAAGTGCATCATTAACATTTAGAAGCATAGAGAATCATCAGATAGAGAATCGATTTGAACTAGATCTCTTGTAGCATATAAGAAAACAGGTATATTAAATGCATATATTTTAAACTGAGGATTTGTACGAGATAATAAAGGGCAAGGTGTTCTTGTTTACTCTTTCTCAAGTTCACTATTCATCCCTTAGTGAAAACTTAAGGATTCTTGTTCTAAACTAATGAGAACGTATAATATTCGGGGAATGTGCTAAAGAATTCTGCAATAAGGATATGTAAGTTATGACCGCCTTTTTCTTCTGCAAGTAGTGCGTTACTAGGACTCTGACCACAATTAAAAAGACCTGAAAAATAGAGGAAAAATGAGTTGTAATAAAATGAAAAGTACAATTTTTTTCGCATTGTAAAACTATATTTTTATTTTACTTGTCAGGTTCTTCACTGGATTTTTTCAAAGTTTTAATTCCAATCTATTAAATTAGTTTCGAAATTACCCACAAAGATTTCCTCTCAGCATTCTTCACTGTTATTGATAAGAGTATCAACGAAATTTATTTTTTAATTAATAAATAAGCAGATATAACTACAGAAGTATAAAAAATATTGCTTTTGATAAAATAGGCTATTCCAGTTTTCTTGTATAATGATACCAAAACTTGCTTTGTAATTAATTTTATATAAAATATTCATTGATGATTAAATTCGTTAAACTTTCGCAGTAAACAGCAAAAATGATTATAATTCCTACAAAGCTAATCGAGAAGAGCTAGATATGTCACTAGAAATAAAAAAAATGCTAACAGCAGATATCTTTCATATTAACAATTTTTTTTTTTTGCGATGAAGGGTGACGTGGATAGAAAAACAACTATTAAATTTGAATACTCTTTGAGATGAGATTGATACTGAACAAAGACCTTGACAATGATTTGGCTTTTTATAAAAACATCAGAGCTACTGTTCTCCTTCGGGGAAAATATTGCTCCTTGAAATTTGTTTAATATGTAGCAAAATTGCCACTCATTATTTGGCAACGAACAATTCATCAAAATAATTCTTCTATATTGTTATACGCTCACTGAATTCCAAAATGAGAAAAATGAATATAAATTTATAAATATTGGAATTATCTTCATATTCTGCCGTTGAGTGTTTAATTTTACATAAAAATTTCTGAATTCTTGATGTAAGGTTTAAGTAACGTTTCAAAAATTTCCCTTGAAAACTTATAGCAGTTTATGACATTAATATATGACTGCTGAACCCACATCAAATTTTCTAATAACAACTACTGGCCTTAGTTTAAAAAAACGAGTTAATTATTTTTAAAATGGGTTTGGACAACATTTCTTCATTCCTTTGGTACGTATAATTCCATTATAAAAGATAAGCTTTATTTTGTGTTTTATTAATTTTCTAAACTTGGGCTTCCTTTCTGAATTTAAATTGGCACGTTTCAATGTGCATAGTTTTCAGAATAAATAATTTATGAGCTCAACTTAGTTACTTCCAGTACCTGAACTTAGTTCGCCAGTAGACGAAAAGTTCCTTACAAATAAATAAATTCTTTATCTGTATGAAATGCCTGATCGAAACGAAATAAAAATTTTGTTGTTTGGGGGATCCACACTAAAAACTGTTGGTAGCCCTTTTGAAAGCAACGGAACGGCCCTAGAAAAATGAAAAATTGATTTTAAGAATTTAACCATTTGCAATGGGGAATGATTTTTTTCACCTTAAACTCTCATCTATTATCTTTTAACAAGCGTGAAAAACAAACCTAGACCTATAAAAAAAATTGTGATCTCAATATGCAATCAACCATTTCTTGAGAAAACCTTTCAGTTCCTCATCTGAGAGCTTTCTGCCAATCATTTTAATATGCCCTAACAACGGAAATAATTGCTTTCCCTTCTGCATACTTTCATCTCGGAGCAATTGGTAATTGAATGCTTATATTTTCAAAATAAGCTGCATGGATTTTAAGTGTATTATTTTATAATTTAACTTCACTTTATTAAATTAATTTTATAACTTTAATTTTAATACAAAGCACTGAATTCTGCAGAAATCTGTAATAAAATATCTTGCTATACGTTTGACAGAATACTGCCATTTAGTGAGTTTTACAGTATCATAGGCAGACATGAAAGAATTGGTTTCGTTTATAAATACCAAATAACTATAATCGTATTGAAAAATCTGAAAAAAACTAAAGTATCTTGAGATCGTCTATTTAAAAAAAAATGTGAATAGTATCAAGATCAGATATGACTGTATTTGAAATGAGGATTCAAAAACGATTATTTTAGTATTTTTCATCCAAAATAAAGATTCCTTTGACTATTTTGGATGCAACAGTTTGTTTGCAGCTAAAAGTATCCTATTTGATAAATCCTCTTTTCCCTCTGCAAATTTAAAGAAGGAAATTATCTTATCTTTAATACGAAAGTTAAATATATTCTAAATGCATAAAACTTTTGAAAAGCATACATAATAACTGGAAATAATTACAACTTCAAACTCTAAGCATTTTAGATTAAATATATATAAAACAATAGTTCAGATTTAAATAATATTTTACTTTAGAAAATTATTTTACATCGCTATTTTATTTTTGAAATTGCTTATAAATAGATCAAACGGATAAATTCAACAATTTGAGTTATTTATGGTAAATATTTTTTTCCATGAATTGAAAGATTCTGGTGTGTAATTTAACCAAAAGCCAAAATTTTAGGCTCAATAGGTCATGAAATTTTACCCAAAGTGCATATTCAATTGTTTGGTTCCTGCATATTAATCTTGTATCTGCAATTAATAACCAGATATCACAAACTGTATGCTAAAAAAAATATTCACCCACTAATCAATCAATCATTCATATCTATTTTTCACCATTGATATGTAATCTGTAGGCATTTAATTCACAAGTACCGGTTTTCTTTAACCCTTTAAAGGTCATAAGGAGTGGGCAGTGGAAGAAAAAAGTTCACTTTTTTACGTTCTCTGAATTCCCACGAAAAAGTATTAAAGTCAACTGTCAAACTTTTTAATGTCAAACTGTCAATTTACAATCATAAATGTTGCCTGAATTAAAAAATATGGATGTTGAACGGAATTTCGGTAAAAAAAATTATAAAAATCATGGTGGTGAAAATATCGCCTCTAACTGATAAAGGATTAATAAACAAGCATTCAATTCCCGTATGTGAAAATAAAACCCCATGCTCTTGAAGTTCTCGGTCTTTCACAAGGCGAGCAGTAAACGGGAAGAGAGTAGCCCCTTTATTAGGTAGTATGCGAGAAAGTTTCAAGGAGACCCCCGATTCCCGTTTTTATCATAAAATTAAACATGGCGCTTTAATTTGGGTCACATGGAATTGTTATTCCTTTTCATATTATAATTTTTAAAATTATCAACTACTTGAAACTTGCATAAGAAAATTTTACTTAACTTGAATTTTGAAACATTGATTATAATTATATTTTACGAAGTTACGGTTGGGAAAATGCAAAATTCAGCTTAAATTTCAATTCAAGTTTAAAAATCGTTTCTCCCACTCCAAGATATGTGGCATCTGTATTTGTATCGAGAATTGGGTAGCTATATAGTTAGACGAACTGGTCTATAAAGGTAAAGCAACCACACATCTTCATTGATGACAGTTATATATAGACGATTAAGAACATAGCATTATCTTTAAAATAAATCTTTGTGTCTACTCTCTCATAGATATCTATTCAACTTGTCGACAATTATGGTTAGCTAATCTTAACAATCGACAATGGAGACTAAACACTCGTGAGATTTTACTATTTGTAGTCAAATAAAATAAAGTTATATATTTTCACTGATCCGATGTTAGTTAAAATGTTAATAAAGGCTAAAATACTTCAATGATCATTGGTTGGGGACGACATATTTCTTACCTGGATCTGTCTACCACTCTTAAGGCCTATCACGTGGCACAAGTTATTCAGATATTTATTAACCAGTCATTAACTCCTATTTTCAATTACTTGATAAATATACTCCTTTCAAGCAGTCAGTTTGTTTTTATTTACGGTAATTTAATTATTCATTCTTTAATTAAAGCACAATAACATATTTAGAAATGTCATAATTGAGATTTCCTTTATTTTTTTTTTTTCATTATTTGAAAATTCCCTCTGTCTTAATATTCTAAAAAGGAAATAAAATGGACAATTTTCTAGTGTAGCGCTACTATTCAACATGTTTATAGTAATTGCATTCTAAAAGGATAAATTTTGCTAGTGTACTTAATTTTTAAAGTGTCTAAACAGAAATAAATATTGTTTTAAAATTTGCACCTGTATAAATTTTTTAATTTGAGTTTTTTGCATAATTTTCATTATTTAATTTTATATTGAAACCGAAATAAATTTCTATTAATCTGTCAGGTGGTTTCAGTGCATGTTAAATTTGATATCGCATACGCGCACTGGAACGAAATTCTGAAGATCTAAAAAATATTTTTCCACATCGTCATTAGTATTATCATATTTTCAAACAAAACTTTCATTCAATAATCTTTTTGTTTTTGCAAGTAGATATCTGTATAACTTTTAACTTGTGCATTTATTTTATATGTTAGTAAAATAATTGTTCTGTTTTTTTGCCTTCTCTTTTTTGAATAAAGAGAAATTATTACAATCCCCTGAAAATCGAAGATATTGATAATCTTAAAGTGGCATCATTAATTTCCTGGCGCAAGATCCTTTTCCAGCATATGCTGCGCCGACAGCACGAGTATCGAATAAGATTGAACGAATATCTACTCCTCACAGCACTTCGAGTTCGGAGAGCATACTTCTGACAATACTTCTTTCCACCTGTATGTATGTCCATTTATTGAAACAAAAGGCAAAAATAATTGAAACAATTAAAGCTGGGTGCATGAAGTTTAGTATAGGGTTTGGTCCACATTTTTATCAAGATTTGAGAAATTTGTTCAGAGGATGTCTTATGTACGAATATAAGTTTACATATTAAATAGAAAATGAAGAACCAAAAAATTCGTTAACAGCTGTAGTGTAGACATCTATCAAATTTTGAGAAATTCGGCAAGGAATTGACTCTCTGTTCGTCGTATTTATATGTCAAAAACATATAAACACGATACGTGAAAACACAATTTATTGCATTGGATTATATAACTTTTGGCAAGAATAATTCTGTATCATTTGTTTTAATCATTTACGAAAAATGCATATAAAAACGTTCGATTTTTGGTTATTAGCAAACATGCCAGGGGTTAATCGCTAAAAAACTAGCCAAGGATCACACGATAGATTCAATGAATGTTCTAAATTCACACTATAGTTTAATGTTTCGTAATAGACGATATGCAATACTTTCTATTGGATAATACCATTATGAGAGAGTTTAGCCGGTTCTTCATACAGCTAAGCATTTCTCAAATAGCATTAAATTGTATGCCTATTAGAAGACCTCGTGATCATTAATGTGTTCGTGATGCAGTGAAGTCGCCACAGTTTGCTACGTTTTGCATCTATTATTCTGCTTGCTGGTGACCATATATTTCAAATTGCCCCACGGACAGGCAAGATATTTGCTATGTGACACCTCACTAATCCTGCGTAGACCTGAGACTATGATAATATCATCATGGATTCGCCTACGTAATTTCACCAAAAAAGCTGTGTTTTATTGTATCACAGGTGCAAGGTTTTGTAGAACCTCAATGAAAGCTTCGATTCTGTCAAATTGACAAACAATAGGTTCTTTACAGTTGAAATGGGCATTTAGAAATATCGTGAATCTTGTTTAATTTTGAGAGCTTTTTAGATATAATTGATAACTCAATTATTTTCTGAATTTTCGAATTTTTTGATGGAAGTTACTTTTTGAAATAGTGGAAGTATTTGTAATTTAACTTACAAGCTTAAAATTCAATAATAAAAATGTTAAATATTTTTGTTTAAACTAAATGCGACAGTAATTTATTTATTTAAGTCTCTGGAAATTTTCAATACATTCAATCAAAAAAGGAATTAATATTTCTCATTAAAAAATATTTAGTGCTATATATCAACTGCATTGTGTGCTTTGAAGTTTTGCAAAATTGTTATATTCAAAACTTAGTACACTTTACAAATACAAAATTTTAATTAAAATGAAAATAATAAATCATTTAATGATTTTTTTCATATTTGTTATTAATATTTTAAAAGAATACTTGGTTCGAATTTTCTTTTTTAAACATTTTACTAGCAAAATATTAGCATTTCGCACATGGAAGGTGGCTAGATGCATAGTCCGTAATTGATGGGCTATTTATAATTTTTCGAGAAATATAAAAAAAATACATAGCCATATAAACTTCTGATTTTTATTGAATGTTACACGGTATATTTTTTAACATTTAAAAACCAATCTGAATTCAAAGTGCAATGGTGTACAATAAGAAATCAGAGTACGGAAATTAGTATCCATAACTCAAGTCTCTTATGGTCATTTCAAAGTTTAAATTGCATATCTTTATTATTGAATTATACCTTAGGGCCTTCCATATTTTTTCCCACCTTGAGTATAATTGAAAATGTCGAATATTTTTGACTAGCAAGTTAGATAATATTTTTCATTACGTGTTATTTCAATTAATGTAGTATTTTTATGTTCTGAATAATTTTTGCATAGTGTAGTAGATTCTGACAAATTTAATTTAACTTATTAAAAAAATTAAAATTCGATGCTTTTATGATATACAAATTCAGCAATTAAGAAATTAAAATCAAGATTATTTAATAAAAATATCTCGTTGTTAATAAAAGTTATGAATATAGGGTTTTTATTCCTTATTTTAAAGTAAAAAAAAATATTCAGCCTTTTCGTAAATCAACCATTCTCCTATAATATTACTACTCTTAAGCACTGATAATCAAATTTGAACTAAATCTTATCAAGATAAGAGAATTACTCTAAATTGCGAAGTAAACCTATTCTAACTGATTTACACTTAAAATAAAAGCCAATTAAACTTTCAAATTCGGTCCCATCGTTAAATCTTGTAATCTGTCTATCTTCTATTTTATCTTTCACAAATAAAGGGGAAATACGGCAATAGGAAATTTATAATGCTATTATAGGCTACAAGTTTCGCTATGAAATAAAATTGACTCAATGGTTGACTGGGAGACTGATCGGATTTCCTCATATTATAAATGTTTTGAAATTTTTCTTGAAACTTCATTCAATTTCATTGTTTCTGACCAGGTTTGATTCAAAAGAAAAGTTATGTGCTATTCTACAGGATTAGAAGGTGCGTTTATGGTTATTAATTGATTTAAAAGCCGGCAACTCATCCGAGAGTAAGTATATAACAAATTCTGTTTTTAAGATAATCATTTAGTTTGAATTTTTGTCTGGAAAATACCACGAAATTGCCTGCATTGACCTGAAATTGCTCATTAAGTGCAGAACGTGAAAATAAAAATTAGTCATTTTTAAACAACCATCTATGTAATGATTTATTGGCAAATTTCTAAAGACATCAGATTTTTTTGTATTTTTCAATAGGTAGTTTTATTTGTGTCCCTACAAAAATTTTAAGCATATTCCAAACATAATTTCATTTTTTTTACGAAAAAGTAAGATCGAGAGTTACAAAAATTGTCTTAAGACGAACTTCAGAAATTTAAATGATGTACACAATAATGGTATCTCAACCAATATTCCTCTTCCCAGTTCTTATTTTACATTATGGAAGATATTCTTACAATGCGATATTAAATTTAACTTGCATCAGGGGTGTATATTTGTATTTTTAGCGGAATCAAGTTTCGCACCTGAAATCATTGGTTTCAGTGGCTACCACAAGCCCATCTTGGCTCTGAGCTTCCTTTACTTCGTTGCATATTCTTATACATTTCTTCAGATATATTTTTCTTATCGTATGGAATCAAATTTATGCCAGTAAGGAATATGAATTCAATTTGAAGCCTTTCTTGAAATTAGGACTGTAATTTAACATCAAGTTTACTTTGGGTTTCAAACAAGAATACTTGGGGTTAATACCAAGTATACCTGTTATGATTTAGTTGTCCTTGGTGCCGATTGTTCGAATACCTTGTATACGTTTTGAAGACGATTCGATTGGTTGATATTCATAATAATAGATCTATATTATGAATTCATTCTCAATTCGTAATTCTCAGCGAGATTCTAGTCACTTCGAAATATATTGGTGTCAGCTCTTCTTTAATATTATTTTTCTCAAGCACAGTAAGGAATGTAATTTAAATTAGCAAATGAATTCAAGAATCTCTGGCCGTGTACAAATTTTTATCTGACATAGCGAGAAAAGAGGTTATTCGAGAATTTTCTTTAAACTTAAAATTGTACTTTAGTATGATATAAATTGATTTTCTACGCTATTCACTAGTTTCCCTACAGATTATAGAAACGCTGTTGGTATTGGATGCAGTATCGTGGTGGCATTTCGACATAAAATTTACATCGATAGGCATTGGAAGAAATGATATTCAAACTTTACATGAAAACGAGGTAAGGTATCATTCTTGTAAATTTCTAGTAATTTTGTCTTGTAAAATTCATTATATTCTGAAATTTTATTTATAGTTTAACACCATAAGTGGCAAAATGGTTTTTTGTGCAAAATTGATTACGGATAATTAAAAAATTATTTTCAATTAATTAATAAAACAAAAATTAGTTTATGGCTAGACTGGTTAATTTTATAAGAATCATTTTTGCAATCCTAGCTCCATTTTGATTGAAATTAAGATATTTTAAAACTGAATTTTTAAAAAATGTTTACAAATTCTTTCTTTAGAAAAATAATTGATTTCATCTAAACTTATATAATAAATTTTAATATTTTTTAAATTTTTATTTTAAAATTATCTTTCAAAATTCATTTTTCTTTCATTGGCACTCTTTCCTGTATATTAGACATTTATGACAGCTGGTGTACATGCAATAAGTAAAGACGCTTTAAGGGTTTCTCCAATTAAAAGGGCACTTACTTAGAAAAACATGGTATAGGCATAATTTTACCAGGATTTGTGACTATTCAAAATTAGTCACATAAATAATAGGTAATATTAAAGTTATTACAATATTCAAGTATTCTATTGTATATTGCATAAGCTTTAAAAAATCTCAATTAGCAATAGTTTAGCCTCTGTTGTATGGCACTATAATGCTTTATTTGAAAACAATTCTACGCGTGGGAGATATTTTCAATAAAAATTCGTTCAAATTTCTACTTTGGGATGGATGTCTTCATTTCAGAATTTTTAATTTAATTTAACCCATGTTAACGTCATTCTAATCGTCGTCTTGTTTCCTGATCGCATTACACTTATTTTTTAAAAATTAAAACAGCTGAAGCCTTGTAAAAATACTGTCCTCGGTTCCACGTTCCTAGTAAAGGGATAGAATAGTTGATGTAAACATATTCTTCTAAAGGATTCCTTCGTTTCCCTTGTCAAGGTCGACAAATTGGAGAATTCCTGTCATTTATGAGAATAGCATGGTATTACAATTTTAATTTTATTTTTGCCCGTTTTACCGCTTTCTTTTATACCAAACTGTGAGTGGACGTGACATGTCAGCGCTACTTGCACATAATGTGTTCCTCTCGATATGGGGAAAAAACTGAAATTCTGCATGTCTTTTCCCTGATTTTGGCCATGCTTCTACCTTCTGCTTCAAATTTGGAATAGGCGGTTACGTATGTATGAATTTTCTCAATGAGCAAAATAGGTGTTTTAAAGATTTTATTAGAATTTTCCTTTTGTAAAACTTTATAAATTACATTACCGTTTAGCTAATATTTTGTGTAAGTTTTGTGTTTTAATTTGAAGGAAAATTTTTTTTATTTAGATATATTGCTACTACATATTACAATTTTAAAACAAGAAATTGAGACAACATAAGCATGCAATATCTTGACATTCATACATGTGTAGAAGCTAATACAAAAAGTAATTGTAATTAAGAGTCATGTAAACATTGTTACCAGGTTAATATGCAGTAAAGAAGTTGTCCTATGAGAATTGCCTCGAAACTATATTAATTACAACACAAGCTTTCTCGAAACAGAAAATAATTGTTAATCAGTTATCAAATTTGCATTTAAAAAGAAATTTGAATAAACGTTAAAGATAAATTTTCATTTTCTGGCTTGTTATTCTAGACATTATACAATTTGCTCTAGTATTTCGACTAGTTTTCCATTTGAAATGAAAAGTTAATTCAAAAATGTCTCGCATAGATTCCAGATACTCAAACCAGCCTCTGTATTCAGTGAGAAAAAATTTCAATATTCTCAAACTTTAAATTGGCATCGTTATTTTCTGTAAAATATGCTCTTTAATTCAACGATGGGCATCGGTGGCCTGGTAATAAGATTTCAACTCTTGAACCGTAGGGTCTCAGGTTCCAGACCCGATTCGACCGGAGAACAATTGTATGAGGGGGACGGGAAGTTTAAATACGTCAGGGTCAAAAGCCCTCCTGATGGTGTTGCGGAGTGTGGAATGGTGGTGGTGGTGGGGGGGTCCATTTCGGGTGTTCTCAACATCTGATTCAAGTGCAAAATTATATGGTCCGTCCCAAAATAGCCCTTTTGTTGATTTACAAGGGGAAAATAACATAATTACACTAGTTTAGCGATTCTAAAATTTTCTGTCCCTTTATATATATATATATAATATGAGAGAGAGAGAGAGGTCTTCGGTAAATAAATGAAATCCGAAATTTCGACTTTCATGATGATTAAACTAGTTTTCTTTTTGTTTTAAGTTTCAGAATCTAGCAGGAGCGTTTTGCAAATAAGGAAAAGCGATCGTCTTGCATAATAATACTCCACCTGAACTGCAACAACCTGTATAATTGTGAGATCCTTGACCTTTCTTTTCATTCACGTTACTTATGAAGGAAAAGCGGGTTTTGAAGTCTCAAAGCAATGTCTGCTTTAGGTGGTGGTAGTGCAAGGAAATTATTTACTCGGTTCATCAGCCGTAGCATTGGACCAAGCTAACTAAAATCACATAAGTACGCGGATTTTAAAAATCACAATAGGTATTCTCGTGTATTGACAGGTAACATCTTCATTTCATCTTCTACATACTCCGTATTTCTAATGCATTCTGAAAGCCTGATAACAGCTTAATGTTTGAATGTTCATTTAAAAGAACTATTTCAGTTACTTTTAAATAAATATTAAGACAAAAGTGAGGTGACTTTCTTAACACTAATGGACTAAGTGATCCCAGTGAAAAAAAATTCAATATTTCTCCTTAAACCGCCTGCTAAGCAACTTTTAAATAATTCCTTCGAGAATAAATTTGAATTAACTTAAATGAAGTGATTTTTAAAATTCGTAAATCTTTCATATGCAGTTAGAAGCTATCCTCGATTCCTGATGTCCTTAATTAATAAAGAATTCCTGTCATTTGTAAAATGAATACATATTTTGTATTTTGGAACACTATAGAATGTAACATTAGTTTTCGAAAATAGCTCTAACCAATTTCGGATGACCTGTTGGATTATTCACAATTTTAAGATCCTCAGTTCATTTTATACGAAAGGAAACGAAATTCGATGAATGAATATAGTACTTGCCAACATTTTGACGCTATCGTACTAAGAAAGTGAGACTCTGAATAGATGAAATCTTGTGCTACATTGAAAATTTTGGGTATCCCGTGTAGTTTCAACTATTTAGGACATTTTATGTTTCGAATCTAAAGGTTTAGTTCCATTTATTCTGCAAAAGCATCTTGATCTAGAATAATACCCACATCAACATCACTTAGAACATATTTTCAACAGGATTTTTACAGCTTCTTTGTGGAGAACAGATATGAGGTTGGTTGAAACTTAACTTACACAGTTTAACATATTATGTACGGATGTAGTAAGTATAACCATACCAAACTTTAAAAAATTAACTTTGTAAAAATTTCGCAGTATAGAATCGAAGAATGTTTTACGTTCTATATGGGCTGAAAATGCTAGTTGATGAAGATATTCGAGGGCGTAACTTTAGAATATTTAGGAAAGAGCTATGGTAAAATTAATTTCAAGAAAACGAATGATCTATTCAAAGTGATAAATATTATAGAAATGTTCACATTCAGACATTTTGAAAATTTCAGTGGTTATGAAATAATTGAAATGATATATTTATTTTTACAATCTTCTTTTTCATAAAGATTTGTACTGTAACGAAATGAAAAGTTCTGACTTAAAATATTAAGAAGAATTTATTATTTCGTTCATTCGTTTATTAAGATATTAAATTCTATCGAACTTTTTATATTGATCTCATGGCAAGCCAATTTTAAAGTTTCCTTTAGTTGGGTAAAAATTCTAAAGGAATCTGAATTTTCATCTCATTTGATTATTCAGGGATACCTGTAGGGTAAATTAATTAATTAGATATCATGAAAAATGTTTTAATGTTAAAGTATAAACAATAGTTTATTGCAGATCCTTTCAATTCAAATAATATCGGTTAGAATTTTATCGATTGGAAAGCAAGAATAAAATTAGGAAGATTGGTGGATTTCTAAAAATCGTAAAGTTATTACTAACCACTTAATAATAAGGAAGGATTGCAAGGTATTTTCCAAAATAATTTTTTTCCTTAGTATTAATGAATCGAATTTTTTATGACTTTAGTTTTGACTTTTGACTTAGAAATGAAAGTGAATCTGCTTAAAACGTACAATTCTTGATGCATATATAAAGTAAGAAGCCTTTCCGCATTTCCTTCCCAATGCTAGATAGGGGATTTCCATTATCTGCTTTTTTTCAGAATTTGCATTTTTATATATTGAGAGGAGAGATATACGACCAATTGTGGATTTAGTGATATGCAAATATCTGGAAAAAGACAAGTTTTCTTTATTTTTTCAGTATAAGAAAGACGTTGCAAACACTTATTATCACTTTTATGTAAAAATTATTTTTCAATGATTATAGAATAGTTTTAATAATTACAGAACATATGGTTAGTTAAATCGATCAAATCATTTAACAATTCCAATTGCCAGTTCTATTCTAGATTAAGACCTGTGAATAAATCTTTTTATTAAAAAGATTTAAGATATTTTTAAATGATTCTGAATAGTTGAAAAACGTTGCCATATTTAACCGTAGATGTAGTAGATGAGTGAGATTCATGAAATTAAGTCATTATACGATGCGTAGAATATAAACTAATGCTGGGATTACCAAGGAGATAATTAAATCCATAGACTATGGTACTAAGCAATGTCAAATAAAATGTCAGTGGATAGCAGGTGGAATATGGGAATTGCGAGTCGCGAAAGTGGGAAGTATTGAGAGTTAGGACATAAGATGACGGCATTCAGAAAAAGGTAAAAACTTCCCCTGTCGTACTGTTACATTCATTGGTGGCGTTGTGGTCGACTTTACTCAAGTGTACAGAGGGGGAAATAAGGGTGAGGGGAAGTAAAAGGAATGGTGAGTGGAACAGATTTCATTTAGTGGTGAGAGGATTATGAAACGCATTTTATTGGCAGTGTTTGAAAATGTATAAAGAGTGGAAAATTTTTTGGTATGAGGCGTCTGAGAAATGTATGAGCAAATTAATCTTATTAGTGGTGTGTGAGAAATGGTGGATGAGGGAAAGTGATTTCATTGGCGAAGCGTAAAAAATGGTGGAAGGATGAAAGTCTTGTGTTAAATGGCGGGTGAGAAATGAATGTAGAGAATGGAAGCTTCTTTGGCTGGTGATGTGTGGGAAATGACCGTGGAGAGTGGAGATTCCTTTGGCTGGTGTTGTGGGAAATGACCGTGGAGAGTGGAGATTCCTTTGGCTGGTGGTGTAT
>JAOUZG010044544.1:77868-102689 GCA_026289955.1 Argiope argentata
TATATATATATATATATATATATAATAATACAATCCTTCATAAAATACCTTTTATTCATCAAATCAAGTTCAAGTAAATTTTTCAAAACTTGTAGGGGTTTACATTTGATGATAATACAGTTTTTTCAAATATTAATTCATTAATTTTTTGTTAGTTACTTAAAAAGTAATTTTTTCACCTTTTATAGTAGTTGAAATTTTTCGGTTGGGATAGCCTTTTAGGTTAGGCGTTGGATTCATATCCCTTGTGATGCAAGTTAGAATCTGATCACTAAGTTTTCCATGTTGAGGGAAATACCACTGGTGGGTACTGAGTTAAAGATGACCGTTATTCGTGTACTCAGGGGTCCATACCATAGAGAATATCTTCAGAAGCTACTGCACCCATCCTTCCATTGTAAAGTGAAACACGTGAAAAATTAAAGGAAACTATTTAATAAAAAGTAACTAAAATAAAATGTTTCCTAAGTTCCTAATTTTTTTCTAATACCCAAAGTAGGGATGGATTTTTTAAAAAGTGTTTTTTTTACATTACTTTTTTCCGATAAATTCAGAAATCATTGACTTGCCTTTTTATCTGTATTACAATATTCCTAAGGAATTTTTCCGAATTTCTTATTCCATTAGTTGAAAACTAACCTATTATAAAATCTTTTTTTTTTCAGACATCGTATACTGAGACTTGAGTTTAAACAGATGGGAAAGCTTTTTGTACATGATTTCTTCTTAAAAAATTATCAAATTAATGGAATTTCAGAATTTCATTAGGATATTGCCATCCATAATCGATTTATTGATAGTTTATCTAATGTATTCTTGTGTACATCATCGTTTCGTGTATTGTTGCTCTGCATCGCCATTGACATACAATCCAGTAAAAATCAGCATCCTATTATAAAAGGAATTGAGAATTCCTTTTATTAATATTTAAGCTTTTATAAATCAATTATAATAAACTAAACATCCCTTGATACTGAAATAATTATAAAATCTTTTAGATATTCCACTAAATTTCGCGGCAATTTTTTGTCCAAATTGTCCAATTAATGTTTCTATTAAACATTTTTAAATACAAGATAACTGAATAATGCCCCTTAAGCTATTTTACCTTAAAATTTTAATAAGAGTTCTTGTTTCAAAGAAAAAGAATTAGGACTGGGGTCATATATATAACATTAATTTACGTTGTTCCACTAAAAAAACCATTTGGAATTTCTGTAAGCAAGGGATTCCTGAATATCCACCTGAAGGTTAAATAACAGGACTCTTTCCTGTATATTTCATTGTTGAAGATATCCATTTAAGACTATACTTTTAATAGGATATATATATATATATATATATTGTAAGACATACTAAATAAATATAAATTTTAGTGGTAAGCCGGCCCCGACAGGAGAATATTCTCAATTTGTGTGGTCTTGTTTTGTTGTAGTCCGACAACGAACGTAAGAAATTGGCTTATAAAGAACGAAATAAAAAATCCGTCGTTAAATGAAAGTAAAGGAATGAAATCTTTGCCTCGATATTGGATAGCCTTAACGTAAAAGAAAGTCTTGAAGCCTCCATCGATTTGATTGTCTTCAGAGTTTTGATAATCTTTAAAAGGATGTACATGCAAGGTACTATTCCGTTAACTGGGCTCTTTAAGCTGGCCCAGAGAAAAATAGCCAATGAAATTTTGTTGTTTTAATAGTCACTCTGATATGATCCTCTGTTCCAGAATCTTTATTCATCCGAACATCAAGAAAGAATCGCAATGACTGCTGGAGTAACCCATTTCCAAACTTGAACCATATCTTAAATTTCTTCCTTTTTTGAAAGTGATGGCAGAAGAGTATCGATTAGAATATTTTGTCAAGTTGAAATAAGCCTCAAATTTTTCCCTTTTATTCTCTTAAGTCGAGCATAATATTAAAAAAAATTTAGCGTACTAATTCATCTTCACTTTATTATTGAATTCCTAGCAAATGTAGAGGAAATTAGCTCCTGCTGTGGTGCAGATTTCTTGAAATATGCTTTGATCTCTCTCTGATCTAAAAACGTTGCCACATAGATCAAGTACTTGATCTATAATCCTCCGACTTGTAAAATATCAATACCAATAGTTCCTTTAATAGAATACCAACAGTTCCGGATGTACCAAAAATGTCGATGACATAAAAAGAAGTTTGATAACCAGGTAAGTTGTTTTTCAATGCAGTAATAGAATTGAGCATTATCATTTGGAAAGGACATTACAATATTAGTTAAATGCATAAGATTTTTTAGCATTAGATTTTTATTCTATAAAAAATTCTTTGAAAACAAAAGTATAAGAAGAATATTTCCTTCGGCGGCTTTGCGCAGATTTATTACATTAATGACTTCCAGTAGAAATATTTTTCTAACCTTCATAATTTTCAATACTATTTTACTTCATATTTCAAAAACTTACAACACAAAATTTTTACTCTTTAAATCTTTTTGAAAGCTTTTCAAAAATTAATTTATGAATTTTTTTTTAATTCCGTGACCCGAAACACAAGTTCAATTGACGTATATTTTTTGCATTGATTTTTAAATAGTTGTCATTTCTACAAATAACTTTTTTATATATTTGTTTATTGAATTTATGTATTTGCTTAATATGAGGCTTATATTTTTCTCTTCGGGAATTATTTTCAGAAGTTATTCGATGACTGAAGTTTCAGCCAAGGAAAGATAGTTTTGGATAAGATTGTACTTCCTTTCGAAACATCATCAAATACTTGCAATTCCTCCTCTTCTAGAAGAGCGTAATTTACTAGTTTGAAATTTGACTTCTCCAATGTTTTGGTTTTTACATTTTGTGTACAAAATTTCATTAATTAAAATAATTAATGTCCTAAGACAAGCACATTTGACTTAAATATTATTTTCATACATAGTTTAGATTTGCATACATTTGATATGCTTTTTTTAAGGAAGTATTAAAATTTTGTAAAAACAACTTTCGCAAATTAAAATGAATAATTGAATTATTTTAGATTTCAAGTTAAGATCCTAAACAGAAAAGATTAAGTTTAAAAAAATGAGTTATAAAAATTCAGCTTCTCCGGAAGTTTGACTATTAAATTATAATTTTTTTCAAGATATATAAAGATAATAAATAAGTATTTTCACAATAGAAAATTAGAATGCAAGAAACATTTAATTCTTTTACGGTGAAGTGCACCTACAGGCACAGCTAATCACTCTAAACCAAGTGCGTGTTTAGTCCCTCAAGAAGAGTTGCCCTCTCCGAATGAATAGTGCCTTTTGGCGCCATTCTTTTGTGGCATACCCTACCTTGAAGTAAACTTCGAAAATGTGTTTATGGGCAAATTTTATAATTCATTGTTGTATGTGGCAGTGTCGATTCACCTGTCCTCTTTTCATGGGTTATTTTTCATTTGTTTTATATATAGTTTTTTATCAATTAAATAAACAATGAAAAAAAAAGTATATATCAAAATTATAAATTACCACCACAAATATGTGGGAGTACCATAATTTATCAGTACCTGCCCATTAATGTCCATTAAATCGTTTGTTTTCAACGCACTAGAAGCACACACAGCTTGTGCAGACATATTTTTTATATAGTAAATATATAATTATCAACAAATTTTTCTCCAATAAGGGACAGGTGACGAATATAAGTGAGAAAGTCCTAGGATTGTCCCAGAATATGAGTGGAGTATGAGAAGATCCTAGGATATGAGTGAATAGTCCTAGGATTCTGATCTGTATAAAATGTTTGAATTTTAACGTTGTATCCAATTTCTCCAATCTATATACAACAAGAGACTGGAAAGAAAAGTAGCCCGGAATCTGATTTTGAAAACATTGAGGAATTACCAGACATCAATCCGAGACAATTTCTTTAGAGTGCGCGGAATTTGATTTCACAAGTTTTCGATTTTGATGAGCAGGACCGTCCCAGCTGCTGCCCAGAGAGTAATTCATTTCTGAGAGCCTACAAAAAGGTTGGATTTTTTTTCATAAATGTTTCGGCAATTTTTTAAAATATTATTGATATTTGTTTAGCCTTCATAGATTTTGAGACCTCTAATTTCTCTTTGAAATTGGATAGATAATCTTTCTTTTCCTTGATTCTTTTTATTTTTAAAGAAATCCGGGTTTACATTTTTGCTGCTAATAAATTTCGTGATTATATGTAACAATATTTATCGAAAATTAAAATCATAGATAGCGACATCAGATCTTTTCTAGGTTGACAAGTACACTCGGATAACACATGCAATTCAATTCTTTTTCGAAGCCAAATAAAATGCTTTCTGGCTTCCCAGATAATTTATAGCCGTGAGTTACGTTCAGGGAAATATTTTCGGTAGCAAAAATAAATGTTCTGAGATACAATTTCCTTATCGTAAAGCCGAGATAAAAGAAAGACAATAACTAAAGAATTAAGTATTTCAAAAGGGGAGGATTAAACCTTTGCAGTCCGAAAAATAATTAGATGCAAAATTATTCACCTAATACAAAATTTGTTTATTGCTATGAAATTATATATATATATATATATATATATATATATATATATATATAATTAATTTAAGTCGAATTTCTTTAAAAAATTTATCTATATCTCTTAACAATTATGTAGGCGATTTTAACAATTAAATAAGAAAAATAAATAAATAAAATTTGAATGATGAACAGTCTTGAATGTCGAGTCAGAGGCGACATCGGACTACAAAGGGTTAATAAAAAAATAATTGAACTTACCCAACTGTTTTAGCAAAATTCACATTATTTTAACATTATTATTATAACATAAATAATTACTTTAACTTTCTTTCAGTATAAAAATCAAAATTTTCGAAGCATGACCAGAAATTTGACCTTTTTCACACATTCCTTTTTTCGTTTTTCACTACAAAAAAGAGGGTAGAAATTCCTGAAATAAATAACGACTGATAATATTAGTTTATCGCTAAGTAAGCTATTTCTTCAATTTTTCTATATTATCTTCTATGATCATCAGAAAGATGCGTTTTATAATGCATCATTTTGGAGTGATACTCGTAATTTTAAACAATGTGTAGATGGAAAAGATATTTCAACCAGCTTTTTTCGCTCTAGAATTCAACTCCATATTTACGAGGATAAGTCTTGCATATGATATTAGATTTAACTTGCAATAGGCTTATATATTTGATGCATTTTCGATGACAGCAAGTTTCGTTCCTGGATTTCATCGGACACGACAACAACACTTAAGGCTCCCTACTTTTCTTCGATTCATTTGTTGAGTTACATATTGTTAATCATTTACTTTAAAAATATTTTCCGTAGCTACTGAAATAATTTTCTGTCAGTAAGAATTATGAATTAAATACGCATTCTTTAAGGAAATTAGATTTTAAAAACAACACCAATGATTTTGGGACTAGAGCTGATTTTCTAAGTTTCTTATTTTTTTTAGTTCCCAATGACTCCTGTACGTCTACTTGTTTATATTAAGAAAAAGCAATTTACATTAGTTGAGATTTGTATAAATACTTAACTATACTGTTATATATTTGTCATTTCCTAGTTATCGGTAAGAATCCATTTTCTTTGATGTATTGTTTAGCCTTCATATATTTTTTTCAAGTAGAGTAATAGATTTAATATAAATTAGCTAAAGGAATCCAAGAGTAGCTGAAAGTTTTAAGCTTTCACTGGGTTTAAATCATTGCATGTGTTTTTTTCAAATTCCAGTTGCTTGGAATGTTTCCCTTAAAACTTTAATTTGTATTTCAGTATATTTTAAAATGCTTTCTTTCGCTGATCATTATTTCTTCTACAGGCACTGAGATTTCTTCCTTTGTCATAGTTTAATATTAATGTCGGTTGTTAGGCATTTCTTCCAGATGACAGACATTGAAAGAATTGATATTACAATTTTGCATAAAAGCGTGGTAAGTAATGATAGTTAATATATCTTTAAAAATGATAATTTTGAGTAATATTAACTGTATTTCTGGAAAAATTTCAAATTTTTCTTCATTACGTAATGTATTAATTTTAAAGTGACATTCTTTTTATCGAATAATTTTATTAATTTATAAAAATTTTAAGCTGGATGTTTTGAAAATACCAAAACTGACACCTTACCAATATGCTATTTAATGGTATAAGCATCATAGCTTTGTGAGGCAGACCTCCATTTCGAATGAAACAATGAGATTTTATATAAACTATGCAATTATCTTTTCTCAAGTATTATTTCAGATTATTGGTGGCATGTCTTCTGATATTAGATCTAACCTACATTAGTCTCGTGAATTCCTGATGCATATTCGGCGAAATCAAATTTCACATCTTGAATTCATTGGTTTTGAAACATATTTTTTTAAAGTATCTTGGCTTTCTACTTCTCTATTTCTCGCATCTTTAACTTTACCAATGCATGTTGATAAATGTTTGCCTTTAAAATAATTTGCATGAGTTTTTAATTCTGTCAGTAATTACAAAACATCAATCTTTCGATAATTTAAGATTATAATTCAGCACCGATAATTCTGATTTTGAAACTTACCGCCTACTTTTTTTATTATTTTATTGTTCCCGATGCCTCTTGGGCGATTATCTTACTCAGCTAGAATCATGAATTCAATTAACTTGAATTTAGATAAGTTCAAAACTTTTGGAAAGGTCTGAGTTTTCGTGGGACATAAGCTATTAGACTTTTTTACACAACCATTTACTTCCCTTAGAATTTAGAAAATCATGAATTTCAAAAATTCCTTAATTTTTAATTTATCCTTTAAAGGAATGTTCTATTTTCATTTTTATAAAAAAGTCTGTTTCTTCAGTTAGATTTATTGATCCTACATCGACTAGGGACTAGCATCATCTAACGTTTGACGTTTATGCATGCAAGAGGTAACCACGAGGAAAAGTTTGCTCTAATTGATAGCCAAGAATTCATCGTGATGAGGTTAAAATTAAATAACCTTCATCGTGATTGCCTCAATATCTGGTGTAAATAAAACTTAAACTCTCTCGAAAAAGAAAATTATGAAATTATGCTGTTAAATCTACTTTTTTGAAAAATTTTGAAACATGTTAAACATCTAGTGTTTATTTTTCTGTCTGTTTGTCCAGATGCTATACATTGGTGCTTAGATTGGCATTCAACTTAAATATAAAATTGAGTGTAAAATATCGCACATAAATTGTCAAAATTGAAAGAAATTTGAGATGTAATACCGACAGATTTTATGCTTTAATTTGTTGCTTTTTCCTATAAAAAATATTTAGTCTAGCTACATCTATCATTTTCCATAAACTAGGTTATTTCTTTTGTTCTAGTTTTTTTAGTGTCTAAATAAATAAAATCTGCATTTTTGTCCTTTGCAATGACTAACACCCTTTTTTTGTTTAGAATTCAGAATCTAGCAGGAAATTTTGGAATTCCGAATTAGAAAAAGAAATTAACATTTTTATTGCCTTTTTAGATAAGCGATAACAACCTCTATACTTGTCGGACCCGTACCACTCTCCTCCTCAAGCAAGATTTTAATACAGAAAAACTTATTCTTCCGAGTTGGAACGTAGTATCTGTTTTAGAAGATGATGCAAGAAGGCTTTTGTAGGATTTTCCAAAGATCTCATAGGACTGAGTAAAGTCGTATAATCACTCGAATTTTATAAATCGTATTTAGAATTCGCCCATACTATTAAATAATTTCTTCATTTACACAGGCTGATATTCGAATGCATTTAAAACCTATATTAGTTTTAAACTTCCAGGGAAATTGAGTAAATGTAATATCTAAATTATCTGTTAAGTATGAAGTAATAGGGTATGAAAAAACCGAATTGTATATAGAATTATGTCAAAGGTCTAAGTGACTCATTTTAAAATATTTCCCCATTTTTCGTTGAAAATGCTATTACCCAGCTCCAGATTAGAGTCTCCTCAAAATTTTAATCGATATAGTGACGAGATTTTAATAATTCTTCAACCCTTTCGAGGAGATATGGAAGATTACATCCCACATATTTTATCTTACAGCTAACACAACGACAGATAATGCAGATGCTCTCAAAAAAAGTCTTTTGAGCTTCCAAGCGAAGAATTGTACAGTTCCAAGTGATGTACGATTTCCCACACATCAATGACGGTTCCCAAATATGGACGATTTATGAAAGGTTGTATACAAGGACAAGAGGACGCATTGTATGTGTGTTTCAAAATGTGATATATTTCAGTTTATTGTAACATCGTTGTCATCTTTTAATGCCAAAAAATCATTAAATTTTATTCATGATTGCATGATTCCACAGCAAGTAAATTTAAGCACTGAAATTTAAATGTAAACATGAAGCACAAAAAATAAAATACTTTTTCTTAAATACTGCTTTTTAATCATTAATAAAACTTTTTAAAAATTAGGAGAAATTCAAAAGACAAATAAATGGCCCATGAATGGGTTAAGATATATATACGGAGCTGGAAGTTATTCTCATTTTCTGATAGTTTATTCTTAATTTTGTCTTTTGTTAATATTTAGTCAGAGTAATCTCCCATCAAAGTTACATATAACATAATTTGAAGATTATTTTTTGCCTATTACATGCGATTATTAAATTAATAGGTGACAATTATATGAGGTTGGGTCAAACCATATTTATACGATCCGATATATCTCATGATATACTAGAATGTTGAATAGAAAAGAAAGGGGTCTTAATAGTTAGTCTTGTTAAACGACGCCAAGTATCTCAATTTTCGAATCAGAAATAAAATTCCAACTCTTAATGTTCTCAAAAAGTGAGACATTGCAGATAATAGAAATATTTTCTGGAATACTTAAGAAAGTGTTAAGGGGAAATTATTAATTTTTTTTAAATTCAAAGTAGTATTTAATATTATAGAAAAAGAAACATTAAGGTATTTTAACAATTTCAATATGAATGACATAAAGGTTCATTTTGCAAAGATCCTTCTTTCAAAAGGATTCCTGTTATAAAGATGTTAACGTATCTAACTTGCTACTTTCATTTATTTAATAAGATATTTAATTCTATCAAGTAAGTGATTTTATATTTGTACGTTGGAAGCAATTTTAAAAATCGCTCAAGTCAGGTAAAAAAAATTTAAAAATTTGAATTTTTCATTTCATTTAACAAGTGTAGTGCAAAATCAATAATTATAACGTGATGCAAAAGGTTTTAAACTTTAGATCTCAATCATAGATTATTGCCATCGATTCATCTCAAATACTATCTTGCATAATTTTTTAATTAATTAAATTGGAAAATGATATTAGGAAGCTACATTTCTAAATTTTTGCAAGAGCCTAAACCAAAGGGATTCACCTAATAATAGTTTCAATTTTTACTGAAAGATTTTGTTCAATTTCATACTTTCAAGTCTTTTTAACTGGCATCTAATAAAAACAATTCATAAATAAATAAAATGCAAATTCTCTAACGCCAGTAGTACCTGGTATTGTCGGCAAATTCTTTCTTAGTGCTGTAGGCTCTTTCTGCGCTTGTCAGATTACTGAAATCCAAAGTAAAGTTCTCAAAATTAGCATTACTACGTGCTCCAATGGATCTTGGTAATTCATTAGATTTTCACGATCATTAAAGAAATAAAAAAAATATGAAATCTATTACCTACGAAATAAAATATTTCTGATAATGAATTCATTTAGCCAGCTGGGAAAATTTTTCTTAATGTCAATAAATCAAATTTTCTATGCTAAATTCGTTTCTGAACCAAAAATTGAAATTAAATTAATCTCTATAAACCTAAAAATTCTTGCTACTTAAATATTTCGATTTTCTTTTAGTTTTTGGATGGTTAATTGTGATTCTCTAAGAATCATTCTGTACGTGTTGCTATAATTTGAGTTTCAGGAAGGATACGTTAACAATCATGAATTTTGAGAAATATTCTACATGAATATCGAACTGCAAATGATAATTTTCTTTTATTTTTCAGACTGTCAAAAAGGCGGATGAAATGGTTGAAAATGCTTAAACTGCCTTTTCTAGTAAATTTAAATTTCAAGGATTATGGTATTTTTTAATTGAAGGATTAGCATTAAAAAGTCCCAAATATATAATTAATTGATATCTACTCTTCTAACCCTCTAATTATCTGTTTTTTAGACTAACACTTGTTACTAAACTGATTCAATTAAAATGTTTGAGATCATTCCTAAAGGATTATGTATATTTTGAAAACTTATTGATTGCACCGACAGCTAAATATTGCTAAGTGAAATACATAGAATAAAGACTATTTATACAGTATGGATTCCAGCATTATTTTTCCGTCTATATTATGTTAAGATCTCGAAAACCGAAGGGTGAGTAAATATCCAACGTAAAGTACATTTAAGTTTCAAGGTGTAGGTTTTGAGTGTCGAGGAAATCTTGGTTGGTGGTGTGGGTTGTGAGTGTTGAGGGAAATCTTGGTTGGTGTTGTGGGTTGTGAGTGTCGAGGAAATCTTGGTTGCTGGTGTGGGTTATGAGTATGAGTGTCGAGGAAATCTTGTTGGGTGGTTTGCGTTGAGTGTTGAGGAAATCTTGGTTGGTGGTGGGTCTTAAGCATGTATGTGCGTAGGAAATCTTGGTTGGTAGTGGGGAATATATGGGGGAAATGCGTATAAAATTTAAAAATGGATATATTTATGTGCGATTTTGATATTTATCATTGTGTTATGATGTGCATTATATAATGCACATGTTCTTTCGATTGGTTAGTATGTTGAAAAGTTGCATGATGGAAGTAACTATATAATTTTGAGAAATATTTCCAATTTTTCGATTCTATATATTTTCTTTCAGCTGTACACAACTAGTTTTTCTTCTACACATAAATGCCTTGATTTTTAATTTTTTGCACCTTCCTTATATCAGTCTTTGGTATTTGAAACTGACGTTTTTTTCTTATAATATGGAAACTCGGTAAATCTATTTAAGTTAAGACGATTAATATATTTTAAATAATTTTCATTGGAATACCATCCTATTTATTTATAATACATAATTGCAGAAAAGCCTAGGTTTTTTTTCATTGCATTCTTTTTATTGTTATATGTAATAAAGGAAATTAGTTAAGATTCTACATTTCTTAAAACAGAATTTTTAATACCTAGCAACTAAAATTAACAACTTATGCTAGGTATCCAGCTAGATTCAATATCGATTTTAATCAAATACTCAGTCTTTCATATTCACCTTCTTTGTTTCTTTATAATTAGATATTTTACTTGAGACTTTGATTCTTATAAATTATTAGTATATATTTAAATTTGTAAATTTGTGCAGAAAATTCAGTTTCATTAATTCCTTTTTAGTTGAGTAATACAGATGTTTTCCTATATTTCCCACCACAGCAAGAACAAAATTTATTGTTTATAGCTATAAAAAGCATTGAAAACTTTTAATTGTTTACAGGATTTTAGTATACAAGCATATTAATTCATAGCAAAATGTAATGTCAGAAGGAAGTTTTTTTCATCGATCGACCATGGATCTCTTTACTTTCCTTACCCCCACAGACCTACTCAACAGCAGACTGTAAATAAGCTTCCTTCAATAGAACCAATTCTTTTTCAAGCATATTTTCTGTCTCTAAAACCGTTTAGAAGAACTGAAGTCGGAATACATTTTCTAAATCCGTGCTATAAATTAAAATTTTCCTAAAGTAATCAAAATTGTTGTTTACCAACTGCTTGATATTTTCTTTGATCAAAATATTTCAATTTTAAAATTCGAATCTATTGCTGAAGAA
Source organism: Argiope argentata (assembly GCA_026289955.1). Taxonomy (NCBI): domain Eukaryota; kingdom Metazoa; phylum Arthropoda; class Arachnida; order Araneae; family Araneidae; genus Argiope; species Argiope argentata. The sequence continues at coordinate 89,639 of JAOUZG010044544.1, forward strand.
AGAATTCCCATTGATCAATTAAGAATTCTACCTGGCTAAAGGAATCTTCCAATTATAATAAATCAGTATTGCATTAACATTTATCTAGCCTAATTTTTGGAAAATCTTTCATTAAAAGATTAAGAATACTGGCATCAATATCAATGCAAAACCAAATTAAATATAATAATGCATTTCAATTCCATATGTGAATGAAAAGCGAAATATATTGGCGTTCGAATGGATAAATTGAGTTTACATTCGAAATATTGGAGAGAAAGTAACAAACCTCCCATCTGATACGGCAATTCTATGTAACATCCGAAATTCAATCGATTATCAGTACAATTTTCTTTCAGATTTTAGAATCAAAAAGTACGATTCAAAGTACATAGTTTCTAGGCCGGACTTGCTGATGATACGAGATATATTGGCAACAGTACGGGAAATCAATTTCTTGGTTTATATTTTCAACTAAAGTAATTGACTGCTTAGCTTAAAATTATCAAATTAAATTTGTTAGGAAGTCAAATCGAATGCCAGTAAAATTTTAAATAATGGAACTAAAAAATAGGACTATTACAAATTGGAATGAGATAATGTAGAAATCCATTTTCCTTACATCAATAATAGAAACAACTGTAATAATGGGATGCTATACCCTTTGCTTTTAAATATTATTCATGTAAACTTTTAAAAAAATGCAAAATTTTCATTTTTTAACAGTTTGATTAGGAAACTATTTCTTTTTTTTTACTTGTGTGGAAACCACATGACAAAATTAAACGAATTAAATCTGTCCTAAAACTTGTTATAGAACTTTTAAATCATTCGTAATTTAGGCAGTTGAATAGTTATTTACAAAAATAATTTTGAGTGCAGTGATCATTTTAAGAGTGTAGTTTTTAGTTTTGTGTCAAACACACTTCGTATATTAGAACTGGAAAACAGACAAGTATTGATATCATGCATTAGATTGGAATTACCTTCGAACCAACTAAATATAGGAACTCGAAAATAAAGTTCACTTTATTCGCTAATCGCTTTATAGTAATTTCTTTTGATTTATTTACGCTTTATTAAATAACTTTACTATTATTATTTATTTATTTAAAAAAACGAGTGTTTTTATTTTGCTTTATTACGATAATCACTTTATAGCAAAATAAAGCTCACTTTATTCGATTGTAGAGTATTCAATAACCTTGCAGAAAACCTTGAAATTGAATCGTTGAGGTTTAAGTGAAATGACGAATTTAAATCATTAGTGGCAATATCTATGGGTGAATAAATAGTTAGGCCAACTATATATGTATAAAAAAATTGAATTCTTTATTTTATTAAGACTAAGTTGCGCGCATAATGAAATTCTAAACGTTTTTTAATTGGTCGAGACTCTTTTTCAATTCCCCTTTGCTTATATTTTTATCACCTTATTAGATCATCAAGAAGCATTTTTAAACATATCTATTTTCAAATACTTGCATATTGTAATAAATTCGAAAGCTTTTAAAGTGTATTAGGATCAGAGTCTATGATTATAAACACCCAAATAGAAGTGTTTTCTTCTTAATTTGTATAAAATCCCTATTCTTAAATTATGTGGACTCACTTCGTTTAGTAAAACAATGAACCTTAAGATTGGTAGGATAAAGAATGTGAAGAAAATGTCATTTCATGAACATAAAAAAAACTTGTCACAGTATAAGACAGATTTTAAGTAATAGAAAATCTTGGTTATCACAAGTTTGAAGAAATAATCAAATCTTGTGGTATAATCTCAATATTGAACTGTATTAAATATTTCCATATTTGGGTGTAGACGAAAAAAATCAGCTTTAGCTACTACAGACTCTTTAAGCAAATAATCTGTATCGATGAGATATTTGAAGTAACGCCTCGAAATGTGAAAAAATAGGCACTAATAAGCATGTCTTTATGCATTATGAGATGAAAGTTTAATGGTTTGAAGCAACTACATCTGTAAATGTGGAAATTTATAAAATTGGGTTAAGCAAAATGGTGCTGTGGAGAAGCAAAATCACTATTTTATTTAAAGATACCAAGGAAAACCATAAAAATATAATTCGAACTCTTAAGAAAATGGCAGAAGATACAATATATGTAGGAATTACTCAGAAATGTAGATTATTTGAATTCGTATTAGCAATAATTATTAAAAAGAAATGAAATTTAAATTATTTAAAATTATCATAATTTTAATATCATTTAACTGAGATTGAATTTATTTTTCATATGCAATACTCATGGATAACTTAATAACATTTATATTCACTACCAAAATATTTTGGAAAATTAACCCTTTCAGATTTCTTTGTCATCTGGATAATTTCTAGGGTTTTAACTTCTACAGCATTTCTCGACTGCTTCATTGCTCATTCAGACAAAATTTTCTAACTTTTCCGATCTTTTAGAAATGTATCTAGGTAATATCTCGAATTTCGTTTTCAGAATTCGATCCCAGAAATAAAAACATTTCTCAAAATACATGCTGGTGAAGACAAATAGTAAAGGAGAAATTTTGAGAAGCACCAATAGTTAGTAGACTGCTTCTGAGTGCCTACTCATTTAAGTCAAAATGAAACATGCACACTGATTCTCCTATATTTGTTGATAGAATAATAGGATGCAATAAAGAAAGTTGGTTCGTTCATTGGTAATTTTTTTTTTGGATTATGCCATGATTCCCTACCATCTGTAGAATGCCTGCTCATTAGAACCTTGAATCATGATCCTACTTTTTAAACATTACTAAAGATGTATTTTCAGTTTAGTGTTTATCTAGGATCTACACTTTTCTTGGATGTGCAGAAAATGCTCCTTTGGGGAGAACTTCAAAATATCGGTAGCCAGAGCCTGATAAGTCAATAAATTTTGATAATAGTTCCTAATGTATCCCCTTTTAAAATATACTTAATGTTCAATTCGGTACATTCAAAAAAATTATTTTACTTATCATTGCCTTATAAGTGCTGGTAAAACAATCGAATCATCTAGGGCATTCCTGTTTAAGTGATAAGAAAATTATCTCTATTTTTTATTTAAATCATTCATATTTCCAAATTTTAAATTTTTTTAGTTTACTGAAATCTTTCCTAATGGGGAAAAAATTAACAAGTGGCATCTTTATTGAAATTTTAAATTCTTCTTAGATGTATATTTTACAATTACTACCTTAGATTAATTATCTGCATTATAATATCAGTATTAAGAAGTATTTCTCTTCTTTCTGATGAATAAATTCCAATCTTTTAAGCTGAAACTTCTTTGCTTTTTCAGAATTCATACTCGAATTTAGACAGACTGGATGCATTTTTGAACATGATTTTATTTTGAATGATGTAGTTCACCCAGAATATTGCAAATTCAAATCATCCGAAATCTGATTGTTGACAGTTAGTCAACTTCAATATTTTGTTGCGTGTACTTTACCACCACTGATCAACTTGCAAGCAAAAATGCTTACCCCACAATAACAAATTATGAGAATCCGTTTTTATCATATTGAAATGATTATATCAATTGTATTAAATAAATTATTTCAGCCATACAATTCTGTAATAGTTAAAAATATTTTTTATTATACTTAATTTCATCTATTTGCACATTATCTGGTTAGTATTTCGATTTACCATCATCGTTTGATGCATATGTAAGTAATGACTGTTAATCCATTTTCAAATTTCATTAAGTATGTTTGGAACAACAAAAGATCTTCGGTCTACCGTCCCATGCTTCATCGTTAGTTCCATAACTTCATCGAATGAACGATTAGCAAGCCTTGGAATCGAGGACTTCCAATATGCCTGAATGTCAAAGGAAAAGTATCATTCCTTTAAATCCCAATTTATCACTATTAAGTATATCCATGAAAGATCAACTTCAATAAAATATCCTCTTTTCAAAATTTTGAATTGCAAAATAATATTCTCTTTTTAAGTCTCGTTCATATTAACGAACGTTTTCAAATGACGTGGTCTTTTTTATTACATTCTGGAAATAAATTGATAATGAATGGAAAGATACTTAGTTAAATGTAAGTAAAGAACGAATAACTTTGTTAGATTATTGGGGTTTGTAAGATTATTGGGTAAGATTATAAGCTTTGAAACTAACAACAAATTAAACTAAATGGCATCTCTTTTGATATTTTTAAAAAAAATTCTACATTTGAATAATACGCATGAAGCCATGAATTTCCTTCAACTTCTAAAAAAATTTGAGCAAAGCAGCATTGAAGACAATACTTAAGGACGATCTTTGAGGTAGAACCTGTAGAAATGCATTCCAACTCTCTTCACAGAGCCCTAGGCGAAGTAATTGATTATCAAATTTTAAAGCAAATCATGCCATGGATAAAATTGATAAAATATTTCCAAATCAAATAATAGTAAAAAAAAACACATCAATTTTACTAAACAATGTGAGCTCTACAATGAAATGAGCACATATAACAAGAAATACTGTAAATAATTCAGAATAAGTTTAACTACGGTGATGTATGTTTTATTACTCCTTATTTAAATTTTCGTTATGGTTTTTTATTAAACTTCGTATTTTGAATCGACGAACTCTATTTATCTGTGGTTATATAAAGAAATTGAAATAATCTAGGCTTATAAACGTTTTTGGGACTTCTTAATCAAAATACGGACTTATTTTGGAAATGCAATTTTCCTGCAAAAAACGAGCGATATTTATCATGCTTTAACAACAAATAAAAAACAATTTTGCTTGTGCCGTCATTTTAAGCTCTTTTCAGATATTGTTTTTATATTTCTCAATTTCTGCAGCAACTCACTCTTTTAGAATGTCAGTATTTCTCCATACTTCAAGAATGGATCTCCTGGCTTATTCCACTTTGCAATCTAATCCAGTAAGTAACTTCCTCCCAGAATTTTAAGTGAGGGCTGACTATTAACGATTGAAAACTTTTTTAAAAAATAGCGTAGATTGTAAATTTATGTTTTTTAATCTCTTAAATTAAAAAATTCTAGTTCATCTCCATTTATTGATTTGCAGAATAGAATGGATGTACTGGAAGTTACTTGCCCTAATAGACAATCACTCTCTCATCAACAGTGACATTGAACAATAGAGCAAGTTCCTCTTACCTATATAGAAGGGCTGCCTTTCGATACCAGACTACCTCCTTGATCGACACCAACGCTTCTGGATGTATCAAAAAATTTATTTGTGGATAACAAAGTATCAGAAGTTGGAGAGTCTGATAAGTTAACTTTTTACTTTATTAGTATCAAAATTGTATATAATTTGGAATTTGAATCATTTTAATTTCTCCATTTTCAGAATACAGAATAGAATGCTGTACAGGAAGTTAACTTCTATAATAGAGAATGAATCTACGATCTCTCTTCTGCAGTTATATCGAGGAATGGAGCAAGTTCCTCTTACGTACGTAGAAGGGCTCTCTTTCGATACCAGACTACCTCTTTGATCGCTGCCAACTCTTCTAAATGTACCAAAAACATTCCTTAGTTGATCGCATAAAGTATCAGAAGTTGGAGATCCTGGCAAGTTGATACATTAACTAATAGTATCAAATTGGTATATAATTGTTAATTTGAATAATTCTAATTTATCTCTATTTTTGTTGATTATAGAAGTGAATGGCTTAGAAGATGGCTTCCTTAATGGTGGATTATATTCTACATCTACAAGAACGTTTCTGAATGGCTCAGGCTCTTACTCTATGGTAAAGTCACCAGATATAAGCAATGCCCTTAGATAAAAAATTTCTTGTGACCAACACGAACAATCTTGGATGTTCAGCAAATTTTTTCTCTTGGTTAGCGCTAATGTACCAGAAGTTGGACTACCTGGTAAGTCAGGATTCATTATGCTAATATTATCAGAATCGTAACATACTGTACTGTAACAAAAATATGTTTGCTTAATCTTGTAAATAAAATTATTACTTTTTATATTCAAATAAGTTTAATCGGCTTTGTGTGGATTTATTAGATAAAATTTTTTACAATCAACCATTAATCTTAAATTGAATAATTACAAAAATATTGTGTGCTCCAAAAATTTAGGAATAAAAATTCAGTTACTTAAATCTTGCATGAAAATATTTCCAAAATGAGATGAATATTCTGTAGTTCTTTAGATTCCAAAATCCCCAAAAAATTCTTTAGATAGATGAATTGGTTAGTTGTTAACACTGGTTTCTGAGCTATGTATCACATTCATTGCAAGTTTTTCTGCTTGTTCAATATAGATGGCTCTATTCTGATCTGCATTTTGTTTTAATTTCAGAAATCATACGAGGACTCAAATTTTGAAACGAAAGATTGTTTTGAATATAAATAGAATTCTCCTTGAACCCTTATTACAGTTACAAGAATTTTCTGGAAGTGAAATCATCCGAAATCTTCTCGACAGTTGGGTTCTGCAACAGTTAGCTTTATGTATTTACTGAAAAATGCTTCATTTATAAAAATAACTTGTTAATGATTTCAGACGATTCAGTTTGATTTGCATATTTTCTTAAAACTATGCGTTTCCATATTTGTATACCTTTTGAAATGACCAAGTATACGTTTTTGATATGTACTATGTAACCTTAAAAATGTTGTAGTTTTTATCATATATTAAAATTTAAATAAAATTTGTTAATTAAAATAATTTAAAGGAAATCTTATGCTTAAAAAATTAAACCTAATAAAAATATTTAATTATTCATATTTAAATATTCCTACTGCAGTTTTCTAAATGAATTGTTTAAAAAAATTCTCAGCTTTGTTAAAAATATTACATGGCAGAAATTGAATATTCTGTGTTAAATGCATTTTAAAAAATATTCGTAAATGAATTTAATATATGTTGATCCTTAAAAATATTGTTAAATTTCAATGAAAATACAAAAGATATTTAATTTAATTATAAATGACTTTATTGAAATTAACAGATCTTTGTAAGCATCTCAAATATATGTGGAAATGTGGTCAAATTATCCTCAAAGTGTTATTAAATGTAGGGAATAATTTATGTATTGAGATGTTAGAACTGTTTAAAAAGAAACAGTGAACATTTATTTAAAACGATATAAATTTGCATCATTTCCTTAAAATGATATTTCCGTATTTTATCTTTAAAAAAATTCATATGGAATTTTTCAAAGAATCATGTAACAAACAAACCCTTTTTATTTTATATAAAGCCCGTTATCAATTGAAATTAACACTTAGGGAAAATAAATTAACCTTAAATTATCTAACAATTTTAGTGACAATTCGTTACTCGTGTATAAGAATTTTAACTGAAATATATTATTTCATTATAAATTGCGCAATTGCGTTCAACATTTATTATAAAGAAAAAGTGAAAATAATGCATATAGCATTTTTAAATAGAAGATTTTTAATAAATGAATGTCGATTTAAATAAACATTTGATGTTATTATGTATACGTATAAAAATATCATTTTCTGTAATCTGATTACAAAAATACTACTTCTACTTCTAAATTTTTTAAATGTTAATTACTGAATTGTTTGTTTTGGGAAAATTTAATATCCTGGATAAAGTTTAAGATATTTCTGATAATTTTTTCAAACATTTTACTTAGATTCGATTGTTTACAAATGTTACGATTACATTAACTATTTAAAGAAATGTGAATTATATATCTGAAATTATACAATCCATTTATTTTTGCTTTATTCAATTTAGAAGTTCAGATATTTTTTTCTTTTTTCTATATAAATACCATAAGTATAATGCTATTCTGTTGCATTAAAGAACATGTAACTTTAAGGTAGTTGTTTTTGCTTTTTTATTAATTCATTAATCAAAATTTTTATCTTAATAATTTAAATTCTATATATAAGGAAATTTTAAGTCATTCCAATCATATAAAAATGTTCTTTCGTATTCATGAAAATTAAATATTTTAAATAAAAAGAGTTAGACTAATTCAGCTTCACTTCTAGCAATTTTTTAGAAGTTAAAAGAGTTGGGTCTTTTTCTGTCAAGGATGACCGATTGATTCGGCCGGCCAGTCAATCGGAAATTCCAAATTGCATGTGATCACCATGCCTTCGACAAAGAGATGCAACGCACTCCTATAAATTAGCATTAGAAAAGATTATTTGATTTAGTTTTAATATTATATTCCCTTTACAGAACAATTAGATAAGAAGACAGAGCGCGTTTTGAGATCAGATTATATGTTACTTTTTCATGAACTCGATTAGAACATTCTTTATATTTCAGGATTATTTTAACTTCACAATTTTTATGCACTGCTAAAATTTTTCGGTGTAAAATAATTTAATTAAATTCCTAAGAATTTCTTCTCTCTTCATAAAATAGATCTGTTTAAAATTAAAAAATAATTATCTTTATAATATCTAATTTAATCTAATATCTAATCTAATTATCTTATCTAAAAATAATTATCTAAATAATTATCTTTTGATATATAAAACATGTAATATTGCTAAAAGGATATCTGTGGATGTACTATCCTGGCTTAGTATTTTTTATATTGACAATGTTGTAAAATTATAATGGTGTATTTTCAATCAATTTTTTTATCTACATGACTATATATGCCTTTTTTTAGTGTTGTAATATTATAAATTATGTTTTGATTTTTAAATATCAAGTTTGCTAATAAAAGACTGTTTGCTTTATATTCTTCTTATTTCACGCTTGTTAAGTTTAATTATAGTTTTAATTCCTATTTATAAATACATGTATATAGTTTAGCAAATTTTAAAATGCCTCAGGAATTTGCACTGATCATGAAAATAGCAGGCATTTTAATTTCAGTTACAAAAACTATCTCAATATTCCAGGATAATTAGTCACAGAAATGAACATTTAATAATTGTTTCAACATATAATTATTAGGATTAATTGTAATAAATTGTGTGATACTTCATAATACGAAAATCCTTGCAAATACTTCAATGTAGATTATTAGACGTCATCTGCTAAATTTGGACTGTACCTTTCCATCCGTAATCAATAAGAAAGGTTTTCCAAATTTTGATTCTTAATTTAAAATAAAAGCCAATAGCAGCCTTTTTACTTTAAAATTTTATTTAAAAATAAATTAACTTAAAATAAAAAATTAAAAATATTTTTAAAAAAATTGTTCATCGGCCATCAGACCTGAACTGAAGTCCATCAAAAACGCAAAAAATAATATCGTGTCATTGTACCAATAATGCCACATATTCTTTGACATCAGAGCAATATAAGATTCTAAATAATTTACAACAGTTTTTAAGAATTTTAATAACAGAAGTTAGAAAAATCGGGTTATAATTCACAATGCTAAACATACAGATAATGTCTGTGCATGTGAACGATGTCGGAAGTTCAAATTTCAATTTAATATTAAATATTTATAAGTAAAATAGTATATTTTGAAATAAGAAATTTGCTAGACATTTTAGTTTAATAATATAAACATTAAGAAAAATCAGATATAAAAATTAAAATATTAAACAAATAAATTGGTTAGCTGGTTTCCAGACCAGAACTGAAGTCCACAAAAGCAAGGAATAAAAGATTGACATTCTAACCATCTAGCCACATATTCCACAAAAATTAGAGCAGTTTAAGATTATTAATAATTTAAAACAAATTTTAAGAGTATAAATAACAGAAAAATCTGGATGAAAATGCATACATAATTGTTAGCATACATAAGATGTCTGCTCATGTGCACGATAGCAGAAGTTCAAATCTTAAATTAAATTTTGTTTATTTACAAGTAAAATATTCGAAATTAAGAAATATATTTGTATAAATATTCAGCAAAACCAGAATAATATTTAAAATATAAAATAAATGAATTGGTTAATTATGTATTCGGATTATTATTAATCTTTATCTTTACTTATAATAAAGTACAATGTGTGTGTGTGTTGGTGCTGTACAGGCCAGACAGTTCGTCATACAGCTACCAAATTTGGTATATGTATACCTTGGGTGCCACGAATGTGCATCTATGAGCCTATTTTTCGAATTTAAATTTTAATTAATTAAAAAATAAGGGAAATTATGACGTTTTTTCGCTATAACTTCCGAAAATATTACAGGACAATATTAATATTTGCACCAAGTTAAAGCTCAAAAAATTAGCTTTTAAAAATTGCTAATGTTGTGGCCTATAAATTAAAACTCTATTTTCAATGATTTTTTAAACATTTAATTGTTTTTTTTTTTCAAAAATTTATTTCGCATAAAATAAAAATACAATTTTATCTCCTCGAGGATCTCAAAAAAAATCAGCTTTTAATAAAATGTTGCCATCACATTTTCAGAAGTTCTGATTTAAAAAAAGGTAATTACTACCAAAAATAAAACAGAAAAATATAATTTCCATCACGTTATTATATGAAATGAAATAAATAGGAAATGGGATATTTTTTAAGCAATAAATGCAAGAGAAAATTTTTCTTGATCGTTTGTAATATCAAAATTATTAAAGAATTAAAATAAATAAAAATACAAAGTAAAAATATATTACAAAAGTGCGACAGTTAAAGCTGAAAAAGGATTTATCGAAAAGTACCAAACAATTGTCTTCTGGGAGAGAGATTAATTATTTAAAAGTAAGAAATCTTAAAAGAACTAGAAAATGACATCATTTCAAAGAAAAGACGAAAAAAAAAAACGCAATTTATAAAAAGTAAAATTAAAATATTTTTGAATTCGTCTTTTTTTTCTTTTCTTTTTTTTCATTTTTAAAGCAATAAGATATGTTTTGAATTGTAACTTTTACTTATGTGAAGAAGATATATTGTGCAAATCAAAGAATTCACCTTCGTGATTGTAATTTATCTCCGCATTTTAATGAATCATGCAAAATAAAAACCCCTCTGAATTCAGCGAAGCATATGCAATATTAAAGCTATACTAGTAAAGCAGGTCAGCTATTTGAAAACGCTTCTTTCAAACAAGCATAAGTAATAATTAATAATGCAAAATTTGTAAAAGCAGATAAAAGCATTTTTTACCCTCTTATTTCGGAGACATCAAAATTTTATACCAAAATAATATCAAGTTCTCAAAGGTAAAATAAATCAACTATCAATTCAAATTAAACATATAAAAATGTCATTTTCAAATAGTCTGCATAAAATGAAACAAATATGAAATATGATATTTTTGGAAAATAAATTCAATGAAACGTTTTTATGATATTTTATAATACATATATTACTAATTCAGATAACAGTTTTATTTAAGGTAAATAGGGCTTCACATCTAAAAGGCATCTTCTGTAATCGCAGCCCAACAACTAATTACTTAATTTTTTTGGGGGGGGGGTGAAACATAAATCTCTTAACAAATGGTCTAAGTGGAATATATAATTAGTAGATTAAGGTGGAAAATGAAGATGAATTAAATTTTAACATACATAATCTGCTCTGTGAATAATATTTAACGTAATATTCTAGAGACAATAAGTCCTTAAAATAAAAAAAGTAGCACTCCAATCAATTAAATCAATCATCAAAGCTAAAAATCGATGAAAATTTCAATATAACTATTCGATATAAACTGGTGATTTTTAGATCACTTTATCAAGATATCAAAGAAGCCAATCAGGGTTACTGTAGAATAATTGGCTTAGATTTTGAAAATGATGATTTTTCTAAACTTGCAATATTTAGAGCTGAATAAATCAGCCAGATTTGAAGAAGAAGATATAAATGCTTATTTATTTATTTAGAAGTTGAAATATTAAGAATATTTTACAATCATGAATCTATAAGACCAAAGCAATTTGAACCATAATTTTTGAAATATATTTATAAACCTAAAAAAATGTTATAATTGAGAGCATTTATATACATCTAAAAATAAAATTAAAAACTGAATGTTTCATTTAATCTGTAAAACTTTTGCTGTATAATTCCTTGAGATATTATAAATTATAAAATAAAATATATATAATGTTTCAATTTCTGTAGCGAACATAAAACTTCAATGGCGGACAACTGTGCTTTCAGCTCATAGTTTTACTTAAAGATATACTTGGACTGATAAAAGAGGTCTTTATATTAAATGAAGTTTCATCATTTCCATTTTAATTTAGAACCGAATTTTACGTGCAGTGATAGAAAATCAGAGAAAGATCTGGAGTTCAAATATAGGATTGCTTAATGCCTACATAATAGTATAAGTAAATTATATGACTATCGAAATTTGAAAATTAAAAATATTTTGCTAAAAAACTTATTATGAGACCAAGTTATATAAAAAAAAATTTATTTAATCTTATAGTCGGAATTAATATTGACAGAAAGGCTGGTCGCCAAAGGTGGGTAGTATTTAATAGAGAAATTGGTTCGTATTCTTTCAGACCCAAAATGAATTCCATTAAAAAGGAAGGAATAACAGCGTAATATTCTAAAAGTCGAACCGCATATTCCTCGAACGGCGCAGCAGTCTAAAAATCTTGATAATTTATAACAAGTTTTAAGATCTTAATAACAAAAGTTAGATAATCTGGTCATAAATGCACTATTCTAAGCAAGCAAATGATGTCCGCAACTACAGACGGGGTGAGAAAAATATTGGTACAAATTCTTAGTATATTACCATAAGTAATATGAAAAATCAGAAAAAATATGAAAATTTTATCAAAAAAATTTAGCTCTTCATCTTCCAGTCCCGAACTGAACTCCTCCAAATGAAATGAATATCAAACAGCAGCTTATTACATTTTCAATATTTTTATTTAAAATATTACATTTGGAATCACGAAATTTGGCAGATTACCAAATATTTTAGTATAAATATTGAGAAAAAAACAAAAATATTAAATAAATACATTGTTTTGTTTTCTTCCAGACCGGAACTGAAGTCTAACGAAAAGACAAATAAATGAGTGTCAGTTTAACAATTGAGCCAAGTATTCCTCTACACTCGCATCAGTCTAAAATTCTTAATAATTCATTAAATTTTTCAAGAATCTTGATAACAAAAGTTAGAAAATCTGGATATAATTGCACAATGCTATTCATACAGATGATGACTGCGCATGTGCACGAGGTCG
>JAOUZG010044544.1:126336-139157 GCA_026289955.1 Argiope argentata
AGGTTTAAGAATCTTGATAACAAAAGTTAGAAAATCTGGATATAAATGCATAATGCTAAGCTTACAGATGATGAATACTCATGTGCACGACGTCGGAAGCTCAAATTTCTATTACATTTTCAATGTTTTTATTCGAAATATCACATTTGGAATTATGAAATTTGGCAGATTTTGAATTATATTAGTATAAATATGAAGAAAAAAAGGAAAATATTAAATAAATAAATTGGTCTGTCGGTTTCAAGACCCGAACTCAAGACCAACGAAAAGCCAAAAATAATTTCTTGTCAATTTAACAATTCAGCTATGTATTCCTCGACCAGCGTAGCAGTGTAAAATTCTTAATAATTCATGAAAAGGTTTAAGAATCTTGATAACAAAATTTAGAAAATCTGGATATAAATGCACAATGCTACGCTTACAGATGATGACTGCGCATGTGCACGAGGTCGGAAGCTCAAATTTCTATTACATATTCAATGATTTTATTCAAAATATCACATTTAGAATTATAAAATTTGGCAGATTTTGTAGTATATTAGTATAGATAGGAAAAAAAGGAAAATATTAAATAAAAAAAAATTGGTGTGTCGTGTTCCAGGCCCGAACTCAAGACCAACAAAAAGTGAAAAACCAAGGCTTGCCATTTTTTACCATTCAGCCATGTATTCCACGACCAGGGCAGCAGTCTAAAATTCTTAATAATTCATGAAAACCTTTAAGAATCTTGATAACAAAAGTTAGAAAATCTGGATATAAATGCGCAATGCTAAGCTTACAGATGATGACTGCGCATGTGCACGATGTCGGAAGCTCAAACTTCAAATACATTTTCAATATTTTTATTCAAAATATCACATTTGGAATTATGAAATTTGGCAGATTTTGAAGCTTATTGGAATAATTATTGATAAAAAAGGAAAATATTAAATAAAAAAATTGGTTTGTCGTGTTCCAGACCCGAACTGAAGACCTACGAAAAGTGAAAAACAATGGCGTGTCCTTTTAACCATTCAGCTACGTATTCCTCGATCCTCGCATCATTCTAAAATTCTTAATAATTCAAGAAAATTTTTATAAAACTTGATAACAAAAGTTAAAAAATCTGGATATAAATGGACAATGCTAAGCTAACAGATGATGACTGCGCATGTGCACAAGGCCGTTAGTTCAAATTACACTTACATTTTCAATGTTTTTATTCAAAATATTACATTTGGAATTATTAAATTTAGCAGATTTTGAAGTATATTAGTATAAATATGAAGAAAAAAATGAAAATATTAAATTGGTGTGTTGTGTTCCAGACCCGAACTGATGACCACCGAAGAGTGATAAATAACGGCGTGTCATTTTAACCATTCAGCCAAGTATTTCTGGATCAACGCATCAGTCTTAAATACTCAATAATTCATGAAAAATTTTAAGAATCGTTATAAGAAAAGAAAGAAAATCTGGATATAAATGCTTAATGTTAAGCATACAGATGATAACTGCGGATGCGTAAGAGGTCGGATGCTCAAATTTCAATTACATTTTCAATATTGTTAACGAAAATAAATTTATTTGGAATAACGAATTTTGGTCTATTTGCTGTTTTTTAGTATAAATATTTAGAAAAATCATAATTTTTTAAAAAAAATATTAAATAAATTAATTGGATATTTTACTTACAGACCCGAAGTGAAGTTCACAAAATACAATAAATAACAGCCTGTCATTCTACCCATCAAGCCACATATTTCGTGAAATGCAGAGCAGTCTAATATTGCTTATAATTTATATTAAATTTTAAGAATATTAAACTTTTACTGGTGACTTTCTAGATTTTAATGTTGTTATTTCGTAACAAATTATTTATGAATAAAAAATGGTTCCCTGATATTAAAATTTGGTCCTAATCAATGCATTGGCAAATTAATACTGTCGGAGTGGGGAGAAACTAGACACTAAATTAATTAAATAGAGTTCGGATTGTCTTTTTTCTTGTTACTTTTGGGGTTATATTGAGGAATTTGTCTTATTGAGATATTATTATCTTTATTTTATTTTTGGAAATACTTTTTCCATATGTTTTTGAAAGTATTTTTGGAGCGTAGGTAGTTAAAGATCTTTTAATACATTTTAATTTCTACTGTACCAGGTCATATTCGTGATTTTTCTGGCGATCATATTTTGCTGTATGTTTAATTCTTTAATATAGGTATTAGGTCCTACTCCCCCCCCGCCAGACTGAAGCTGTGTAACTGATTAGTGCGCTAAGTAGAGAGAGTGCGTTTTGCAGAAAGCTCTGAACTGATGATTCAAAGATATCACACTTTTCCACAGTGCCCCATAGATTTAACAGTTGAAGTTAGTTTTAAAAAATCATAGTTTGATATAGGATGGTACTTTGCAAAGAGCATAGTTATTAGCTGTTGCGATTTCAGCTTATGCGTAAGGAATGGAATTTAATAAGCGCATTAATTATATTGAAATTTTGAAAAAGAAACATTTTTCAAAGTAAAACCTTTTTAACAATTTTTAATAACCTTTGAATTATTTTGGATCTCAATTTACAAAATAAATAAAAAATAAATAAAAATTAAATGCATATATAATCATTTGTTAATATTATTCCAGATTCAAACCTGCGATTTGTTCAACGCTTTATAAAGCAGTGCTGATCAATCAGAGAGTTCTAGCGCCCTCTACAGTCATAGTTCTAAGTTCGAATAATAAATCTTAGCTCGAAATAACGCTCGATTCTAGTATGAAATCACAATGATATGAATTAGTGATTTCCGCGCATGCGTATTATGAGGAATCATAAATTTTATAAACTCTTTTGATATTTTGAGATAAAAAAAATATGGGGGAACTTTTACCATTTTCATAATTCGTTGCAAACGTAGAATTAATTTTGAGAGAAAAAAAATAATAAAATTCAGCATACAATATGTAAAACAATTCCTCGTCCCGCAGATTCGAGCTTGTGTTCTGTAAAACGCTCTGAATTGTGGAATAAATGGAGTCATTTGTTTTTCGAGCGCCATCTACATTTAACAATCGAAGTTAGTTAAAAAAATACTTTGAATATACTTTGAAATAGAATGTGATTCTGATCAAAAAGCATAATATGAACTTCAAAGCATTTACAAGGTGTGGTATTTAATATCATTGATATTCTGAGATAAAAATTTAGAAAGAGATTTTTAAAAAAAATCCGATTCGAAATTGAGATATGCAGAACGCTCCGAGTGGCAATTCCGTTTAAGGGGTCAGTGAACTGTATTTGAAGGGTTTTTTTTAAATTATTCCTTTAGATACGCATGGGTTCCTTTTATTTATATATTTTAAATAATGAATAGAAATCGTTTAGAACCTTTTTTTGAAATCGTAAGAGCATATCTTTCAATCAATCCACTGTTTTTTTACTCACGATTTATTGAGAGAAAAATAAAATTATGGGATGATATTCCGAATTTTAAATTATGTGTTGTTACCAGAAATGTTTATTACAAATTAATATGTTCAAAATTTATTACCAAAATCTTTCGGAAAAAGGGGATAAAAGAAACAAACCGCAACAAGAACAACACTTAGTCTGAACTTAGTAATAGGAAATTTTAAATTAAATTTGTGGAAATCAATATTTTAAACTCCTACTGGAGTAAAAGAAGTGAAATCTTGAACCATTCATTTTGCTATATTTTATGAATAATAAAATTCTTAAATTAATTATATTACCTACTTTTAAATTTAATTTTAACTATTAAATCATAATATATTTATTTTTATGAACGTTCATTTGACAGAGAAGGTGTCATTTAGATGCTCGAGAATTTTCAGATTTTTTAATATTTATATGAATTATAAAACTTTACATTCTGAAAAATGTAACTAAAATGGTATCAAAAACTATTTCATTTAATAAATACAAGCAAGTTATTCTAACCAAAAAGAACTCTCAGATTATAAGAGGTTATTTCACCGTTATCGGAAGAATTTGTATTTTAAAGATGGTTAATATTCCAAATTATCTAAATTGTTTTCAGTATTTCACACATTTAGAGTATTTCTTTGAGACACATATTGTGATAAAACAACTTAATACAAGAAATTATAAATGAAAGCTCTAATCGAAGATTAAATATTTTAATATTATTGCAAAGTAAAATATTTTTTTAATAAAAGAATATTACATGTACATAATTTTAATTTACTTATAGTTAGATATGAATACTTCTTTTCCCTGTCTCCTAAAATACAGTCTGCCGTTACACAAGATGGCGAATCTTCGCATGCACGAGGGAAGCATACTGCATCATGTACTACCGAAGGAAAATTCGAATCTTTAGGCAAATTTAAATAGGAAAGAGGGTCGGTAATACAACACCCAACTCATTCCAAGTTTTTGAAAAGTGCATTTTTTTGTAAAAATTAAGGACCTCAAATTTATCTATTTTCGATGACTGAACATGCAAGTAGATTTCAGCTATAAACACAAATGTAAATGAATCCGATTTAAATACATTTGAATTTCTATGAACACAATGGAAAGATTCAGGAAAAGTTTCAAATCAAATTTTTCTACTATATTTCTAGAGCATAAGCATTTTTCTAACAGCTATTTAAATCATTCGTTATGAACCTAGAAAATGAACTTATACTTCAAAGTGAAACTAATAAGATGATATAAAATAAAAGGATAAAAATAAGAGTATTGATTCTCATGCATTTATAATTTCAATCACAAATTCGTCAAGCCACTTGGTTGCATCTACAGTCTTTAAACAAGTGTAAGAATTAGTTTTGAGGAGTGGCTTTTAGGAAATTTAAAACTTGTTAAAACAATTATTCAAGAAGAGATGAGAATACTCGGTAATCAAATACACAGTACAATTCTAAATAACAAGCTTTATTTGGAATTTTAAGGTACAGAAATTGATCCTTTACATGATTATTACAACATAAATATCGAATATTACTGAAATGAATCAAGAATTCAGTACAATTATCCAATTAAATTTCAGTTAATGTCAAATTGCTATTTTATACAATTAACTTGACAAGAATTCAAGAAGTTTTAAATAACATTCATTTAACATAAAAACGACATATTGAAATTTTAAAATTTAATACATTAAATTAATCTATACCCAAAGAAACATTTACATAATTTGTTATTTAGTTGTACCTAGAGTATAGTAAAAAAATTCACTGTAAGATTTTTAAAATGCCTAATTAAACTCAGAAATTGAGAATTTAATTAAATAATTAAGATTTAAAATTGAAATTTCTACTGAAATTTGATAATTCTAAATTTCGAATTTTCTAGTATTTTAATAAGAGTATTTTTTAAGAGGCAAAAAAAAAGCAATCTACATTATTCAATATTCATCGCATCCATTCACTTTTGTTCCTTCAACAAATATTTTAGAATAGTACAATAGATTTCTTTTAGAATTTAGAGATTCATGCTAGTCATGAGATAATGACGTTTTCTGCGAAGGCATTTTGATCCTTGTGATGATCAGTCGCAACGATCAAATGCTTTCGAAGAATCGAAGGATATTTTGATTGACTGGCCGGCCGAGTCAATCAAAGTATCCTCTATCCGCAGAGGTACACAATTAAGCAAAATTAAAGGCCGAAACAGTGAGTTTTAGAAGTCGCTACCTAATACTTCAAGTTTTCCATTAATCTTATAACTATTACTCTTGTAGTTTTAATTTTTAAATTAAACAAGAAAAATCCTAAATTAAGTAACTGCAAATGGATGCAACGAACAGAATCTAATTTAATAAGTTACCATTTTTTCTGAGTTAAAATTAATTGCTGAAGGTATCATGCTTTTAAATTTCTATTCAGAAATTTTCTATGCCTTTTATGATACCCAAAACTACTGAGATGAGAATAAAGCATTATCGTATCACATAATTTAAGAATAACAATTTTCATAAATGTTATTGAAGATTCAATATATGAGCATAAAACATCTTTTTAATGCATGATACTGTTTCAAGTAGGTAAACACATAAGTAAAACATGAGCAATACTTATTGAAAATATTGCTAGAATTTCAAATGATCGTAAAGATGACAAATCATATCATGCATTTGTGGCAACTCATTTCACATCCAAAAAGTGAAATTATATGAAGCATTAATTATCACAAATTTATAATAAATTTAATAAGAATGAAACCTTTATAAATAATTGCAAATGTAGAAATGAAAACACAATATAACTACTAATAATAACTACTACAATACAATATAACTACTAATTTTTCTAATTTCATTTCAATAAAAATTAATGAAAACCAAATTTCTTTTTGTAAAATCTATAATTAAAAACTTTCTGCAAACAATTAATGATGAGAAAAATATCTAATCGATTAATAACAAAAATTAAAATTTGATAATCATAAGCCAATAGATGATAAAAAGTAATCTTAAAAAATGCTCTAATATGGTAATGATGCAACCTGTATTTACAATATTGCATTAAGAAATGTATCAAATATTAAGGACAATTTTAAAACAAGCAATCACAATTCTGACAATCGTTGCGGCCCCTGCTTATATTTTTGAATCAATGATAGTTTTACTTGATTTTTAATAAGGGATTGCTGTTAAAAACGATGTTTTAAAAAGAATTTTATATTTTGAAAGATGTTTTTTTGATCTTGTTGGAAATTGCGACTTCAGATAACTATCAAAAATGAAATACTATCAAATTTTAATTTATTTATAAAAACGTTCATAAGTCTAGAAAGGTTTAAAAAAATGATTGTTTCCAAAGTGGTAGAATAGAAAAGTATAAGTAAAGGAGTAGTATTTTAATACATTTTGGTACATTTTATACCCTATAAATTGATACATAACAATTGAACATCTTCCATTCTAAGCACTTTAAGCTTTTCCGAGTTCAAAAAGAATTATTGCATTCGTTGAAATAATTCTACAAAAATATATAAATATTCAACATCTGAAAAATAAAAGGATAAAACATCGCAGAGTGCATTGATATCAAATACTACATACGCATCCACTATGCAGATCATTAATAATAATTTAGTACAAAATACATTATAGGATTCGTCTATTATGATTTTACGAAGTACACATGTCGGATCTCCTTCCAACATTTCATTAAAATGGATCCACTTCGCGCTTGCTGAAGACTCCAGATGTCATCCGTTGCACCATGACCTTTTCAATCGAAACATGTCGATATCTGAAAAAAATTAAATATTCTAATTAATATAAATCTGAAAATACTAAGAAACATTTTAAAAGTTGGAGTAGAAATGCCTTATTTTTGTTCTGTAAATCAATGATTCGTTTTAATAATTTACCATTTCGTCTTTAATAGAATTGAAAATCATTTTAAAAAGGTACTTTTACACCCACATCACCTTGCTTACAATTTTGCATGTGAAATTTACATTTATTTTAAAGTTGCATTTAAACCATTGAATAAATAAAAAATATTTATTCAAGAATCTTACGAAGACTTATTCTCCGAGGATCAGAAGTGGTCCAAATAATAACTACTCAAACAGACGTCCAACAACCGCTGTCATTGGTTCCACTTCTGAATAAAGAAAGATATTTTGCCAAGTCTACAAAGCGTTCGGAAAAACAATCTGATGCTCTCAAAAAAGAACACAAAAATAGGACATAGGACAGGAAAAAACATAGTCGAATGTTTCACTTGAAAAATATTTTTTTCAAACGGTTTGAAAACGACATTTTCTGGCTTACCTAAATATTTGAAAAGAACCTTACTGATATTGGTATGTATCGATTACTTACTACGACTAACGAAGATAACACTTTATATATTAAGCGGAATATGATTCGTTCTAAAAATGAGCTAATTAGAGGATGAACCAAAACGCGATTCAAAATTCCAAGGCTAAGAGATATGTAACTATAACATGCGGGAGGTTAACTTCCAGGAAATTACTATTTAAGCATCATAAAAGATTGAAGACTTTTTCGAAAGCTCCAAATAAAATAATTCTTAAATGTCAAATCTTTATTTTTATTATAATTCAGGAACTCGTCATGAATGTAAGCACAATTAATGTATGGAGTATGGGATTATAGTATCGAAAAATCCGTATGATACCAAATACTCATGTTTTATTCCTGAAAAATAGGATCAATGTTATCTATCCTATTAATATAACAAATAAAATTAAAAATACATTTTTAATAATTGGTAGTCAATCAAATGATTGTATACAACATTCATTGATATCGTAGCTTTCCATGACTTACCGAAATCACTTCATTGCGATTCTTTCTTGGGCATCCGGCATCCTCTGTACGTAGAATTAGCTGGAACTCCAAAGGCAATTCATTCTGCAGAGAGGAGCACCCAGGTGCTGTTGTTCAAATTTAGGACAGATGTTTTCTTCTCGCAATGTTTGTTGTAGAATCAAATGCAGATGTGTTGACCTCGTTGTTGATTGAGGAGACGTTCCGTTTCGCTATTTATTTATAACTAAAGTGATGAAAACGGATGCTATAGCACAAGTTCTTGCCGACATAACTCCAAGTATCACATTTGTTCCTTTGTTGTTTCATTACAACATTACCAGAAGAAATCGCAATGGTTCTTCTCTATCCCACAGACATTTTAAATCCGCATAAGTCTTTCCTCGTCAATTAGAAGCCACTTGTTAGGAATATGGAGAGATTCTAGACATTTCATTCTCTTAATCTCCTGTGCCGATTGCGTTGAGGTTCGATAATTAGTGAGAGATAAAGATGAATTTTGAGCTTGGTTTAATATTTTAAGCTTTTCAGATATATCAATTAAGTCTTGTAGATCTCCGTCGATAATACACCTTTAAAATGGTAAAAATTCCTATATCCTATTGAAGGCTCCCGATATTTCCTGTTGAGGCGATAATTTCGATCAAAACTTGAAGATACCTGAAAAAAAAATAAATGATTTAAACGGATATGAAACCATCCATCAAGAATGCAATGAAATTCAGAAATATAAGCAATTTAGTTGTGCTCCTTCAATTTGCATTGCTAATTTAAAACTGAAAAAGAAATTGAGATTTCATTCATGAAAAGAAATGAGTTAAGGTTTTTAATTAGAAAAATCTCTTAAAGCTTGGATCTGTTGATCTTTCCTTTAAAAATAAAAAATATTCGTATCAATTGTAATAAATCTGTAGATCATTTTCTTTTTTAAAAAAAAGGCTCCTGTTATTTTTTTTTTGAAAAATAAGCGTATTTATGAAGTTAAAAAGACCACTCAACTTATTAATTTTCCTTCAAACACAATTATTGATTATATCCGATATAAGGGTAAGTTTTATTCTCCAAAAATCAAAATGCTTTTCAAAAAGGACCCACAACACACCTAGTCATGAAACATGCTTTTATTTTTGTCGTCAGGTTTCAATTCAGATTTTAAAGGGTATCTTGTTCATATGCTTGAAAAAATATAAATTGCATGAGCCTACCAAAAAAAGCCTATTAACTTGCAATAAATTAAGAATCCAAAGAAATTTACTGTTTTTTCTAATGTTTATTATTTTTGTGATCATTCGAGAAAGTAAGATTCTCGCCTACAATACGCAGACAAAATAAACTTACCAAAAAGCGATTTTTTTCCCTATAATACATTTTGGAATAGATCCAAAACCTTCCTGTCCTATCAACATTTCATTAGCGACGATGACATCACTCCATTTTAGGCAGCTAATTACTTAAAACACTAAGCATAGAACTAAATTTCTTGGCAAGACATTTTAATCCCAGTAATTATGTTGAAAAGTATCTGAAAAAAATATTGATATAAATTTCCAAATATGTTTAACATTTATTGTAGCATTTAGAAATTTAATAGACAAACCTATTTATTGGTTTATAAAAGCCATACCAGTTTTTTTCAGCTTAGTACAATGCAAAAACTTACTTTATCCTTGAAATTGGTGCTTTAACATCATTTTCCCAATCATAATTGGGATAGATGGATGTAGTATATATGGAACTGAGAAAATACAGTTGCTTGACGTCATGCCTTTTGAAACAAAACGGTATCGATACATTGTCAAGTTGTCCAGTTGATGAATAACTGAAAAAAAAATGAAATGAGTGAATTTTATAGTACTAATTAAAACATTGAATTTTCAGATTCGATATAATTAACAGAGATAGAATAACTTACATATATTACTTCTGTACAAAATTGATAAAATCATTTTCCAGCCATCTGCTATCTATCTATATTTATTAACAGCTGAAGAGACAGTCGCTCTAATTGCCAGAAATAACGTTAGTCCATCTCAGTAAACACAAATGTCTTCAGTGAACTGCTCCAATAATTGCATTGGAATTTTCTTCGTTGATTATTTTTGTGTTTTTGCATTTCACTTAAATGTAGGAAAAGCTTATAAATCTAAAAACTCTCTTGTATTAATTCTTTCTTCTCAGTCGTAGAGAAAGGCACCAGAAAACAAATTGTCACGACTCCTTTATCTGTTTTATTATACCATACCATGTAAAATCCATATAATTGCGGCATTCATGTCGTTTAGAAGTCACATGCATGGAATATCCAGATATTAAGAATGTTTTTTCCGCATTCATTCCAAGCACCAAATGGAGATACTGAATGAATTAAAAACTTTCAAGTAATTAAAAATACTTTAAAGAAAAACTATTAGGAATAATCATTTTTAGACAGATGTGGGAATTGTTCTGGCAAAAGATTATTTTGTAATAAACGGCGATGAAACTTGAGGTTCAGAATACAATTCTTGGTAGAAAGAGAAGTTATTCCGTTTGTAAAATTCAGAAGGTGAAAAACTACATATACGTGATCATATCGGGCTTATTCTGCATACAATAAACAGCGTTTCTCTCGAATAGAATGATCATCTTGGTCTTAAAGAAAAATTTCATATTTTTTTTTAATCTTTAGAAAAAGAAAACTTTTCTTATTTCTATGCACAAATAAGTACAATGGGATTTTATGATTTTTCTTCATTTCTTAATAGTTCATTTTAAGACATTCCCAGCATTTTTTAAAAAACTTAAATGCTTAATAAATTAATGCAATTATCCAAGTTTTCCTGACCTTGTTATATACGCTTACTTTTCCTTCAAAAAGTAATTAAATTCCACCTTTATTCCACACATAAGGTTAATCAAAATTCTTTAGATGCGAAATTATTTCTAAATTATCGAATCAGAAAATTGAAATCAGCTAAGCTACCCCATTCACTAGAAATTACATGTATTCAGCATCAAAAATCTCATCACTTCAGAATTGATCATTAAGCAAAAGCAAATCAAACTCGGATTTTTCTAAGGGATGCCGACTTGTTACTTCAATTAAAGAAATAGTATGTAGAATATAAAAAGATGAGGCATAAAAAAGTTATTTTTTAATATACGTCAGGTATTATAATTATAAGGCCGAGAAAGATGTGATTAGAAGGCAGAAATGATTCATAATTGAGTTTAATGGAAACAAAACCATCCTAGTTCTAGATGGCAAGAAATGCGAATTGAATTTTAAAATGCCTCTTAAGCAAAGTTGGAGATTTTGAAGCTTATCTAGGACTAATTCCATTTAGGAGGTCATTGAAGCCAATGAACGATTAAGCGAAAAAATATCATTGCATAAACTTATTCGAAGAAACTACATATATTCTAATAAAACTCCATAAAAAATATTTTAATTAAAATTTAATTACGAATAGTTTGTATTTTTATAATAATACTTTAAGGATAAGCTTTGGATTTTAAGGAGTTCTATTAGCGAATTCTTGTTTAAGCGAAATGTGAATTTGAATCGATTCTGTTCTACAGAAAGGGTACATGAAATGGTGCGGATGAACCTTTCATGCATCAAGAAGTTATTTCTTTTATTGGCTACAATTGTTGACTTCAGCTGAGAGTTTTAATTACGAAAGCTATTCTGAAACAGCGTCATGAAAGTTTTATTATTCCAGCCAAATTATCATTTAATTTGCTGTTCAATATTTCTTCTAATTTAAGATTATTCTAACGGAAAGGTGGGAACTCGTAATTAATCATACCCATAAAAAATCCATATTTGAAGGTTGGGTAGCATTGAAATACAATTTATGATTATCAAAGCCCATCATAATTGTTTAGTTTTCTTTATTTTCGAATTTAAACATTTTGTTACCAGTTTTTTCTACTTTCAAGCGTTTCAAACTCTTCGATACTTATAATCCTACTTTCTGCTGAAATATTCTTCATGATATAGAACTGACCTTCCCTTAATGAAAACAGGTCGCTATTTCTAGGGCATTAAGCCAATGTGATACCGTTTCTCCCTTCACATTTCACCAATCCTATACACATGAACACTAACGCATTTTATAAACGGGTGCATTGTCCTCAAATGAAAATTCCTACTCGCATTTCTTACGCTATCTACACCCTCTTCAAATCACATTTACACACACATAACCCCCGTCACCGCCTCCAACATCACTTCGAGTTAAAGATACAATAATTTACCTCATCACCACCTCCTTGATAACGCAATTCACACATTATGCACGCCATCACAATTCATTCACAGATTACCGTTGCTATTAGCACCACCCTCGTAAATCAAAACTCATACATTACCCACACCATCAGACTCGTAATCACAATGTATACACACACACTAACCAACCATCACCCCCGTAATCTCAATTCACGAATTCATTACACAACACTAACACAATTCATTCATTACCCATGCCACTACCGATATTCCAAACACACAATTCATTACCCAGGCCGTCACAGCCAACAATATTCCGAGACCACCAT